>JAMXBD010001971.1:0-260082 GCA_024138025.1 Combretum micranthum | reverse complement strand
CATCTACCTTACACATTACATCTTTTATTTTCCAAAAAGTCAAAAAAAAAAATCACTCTCCCCCTCTCCTTACAATGCCGCGCTAAACCCCCCACCCCCACACGCCCCCCCCCCCCCCCCCCCCCCCCCCCCCCAATATGCCCTCAATTTTGTTTCAATTTTACTTTATTTTAATCACACAAAAATCACTCCACATTTTCCTATAAATACCCCCTCATACCTTTACTTCTTTCACACATTCACTACCCACAAACATACAAAAACTCTCTAAAATTTTCCTCTCAAAACTCTCTCAAATACGATCCCAAAACTCTTTCAAAATAATTCCACAACCACTTCTACCAACAAACCAAAACCCATAACCACATAACCATACCAAAGTCTTTTTTAGGTAACCACTTCATATTTCTTTCTTCTTCTTCATGTCATGTAACTTTACATGACCATAGTGTGAGTTTCCAAAGACTACAAGTTATGGAAACTACATTATGTTCATGTATTATTCTTGTTCATGTCAAACCATTTATGTTTATGTCGTTTTATTATTGTGAATATATTATTATCTATACATATATACATATTCTTTAGAGCATATAAGCTCACTTGCAATTTATTTATTTCATGCAAAGCAATTTATTTATTTATTCCATTGCAATTTATTTATTTATTCGATTGCAATTTATTTATTCCTTGTTGAATTAAGACTAGTCTCTAGTCTTAGACTTGTCCTCATCAAGTCAAAACAAGTTTTCCTTTCTTTCATTTTATTTTATTTTGGGACTTGTTTATTTCTTAGTCCCGGGAGCCTTGAAAAAGCTAAGAATCCAATACTTGACTTTATTATTTATGCTTTATGTTATTTTGTTTACTATTATTCTCATAATCATGTTCATCTAGATTGTTGTCCAAAAATTTTAATTTTTAAAAATGATTAAACAAAAGAAGAATTATTGTCACTTAAAAATAAGTTTATGTAAAGTATAAAATCTATAAGATAACAAAAGATAAACTCATTTCCTTTTAATTTATAAAAAGAACCCACTATAATTTTAGAAACTACTTTTACTTTAAAAAGCTACTTAAAAACTTTATTACTACTCCACTTTGTTTTTCAAAAGAAACTATTTATGGATACAAAAATGGTTCTTTTTATAAAAATGAACAAGAGGAATGGTTAAGAAATTTTCAAGTAAAGACCTTTACAAACAAGTAGGCAAAGAAAATCTATGTTTTGAAAACAAAAATAAAGTTATTTCTTTTCAAGTTACAAGAAGAAATCAATAAGATTTTATAAACTACTTTTACTACAAAAAGTTCTTAATTATTCCACATCATTTTTATAAAGAAAACAAATTTTCATGCATGGATGATTCTATGAAAAACATAAGACATGAGGGAGGAATGAGAAATCATCAAATAAGGATTTTTGCAAACAAATAGACAAAGAAATTCTTACAAAAAAAATAAATAGGACGAAGTGTATTTTCTAAAAACTCCACAATAGTATTAGTATAGAAAACTTAGAAAATAGAAAGTCTTATTTTCAAAAGTTACTTAGGAAAAAAATAATAAAACCAACATAAAGCGTTTTTAGAAAACAAAAAGAAACAAAGTATTCATTTCAAGAAATTTACAAAAATAATTTTTGAAAACTATATTTTTCAAAACCGACATTATTTTACTTAAGAAAAATAATTGGACAACAAGACACTTGAGCATGCTTAAATATGAGTTATATAGTTATAAAAAGAGAATTTTTCAACTATATAGATAACTAAGTATTTATCAAACAAATTTTGATTTCTTGAACCAAGGTTGTTTTTACTTGGAAAATCCGTGGTGAATCTTGTCACCACTGTTTCGGAGCCTATATGACTTTGTTTGATAAAAATAATTTTGGAAATGGGTAGATCTTTTCGAGTAGGTAGAAATCGGTATATTATATGCACGATTCCGAGTTAAAATGACCAAGTTATGGCCATTTTAAGTTGGAACATTCCTTTATACGAACTTTAACGTTCTTTTGACATTGTTTTATCAAATTTCAAGAAAATCATCAAGGAATACTCATTGTGGGTATTTTCTTTGGCTAGGTAACCCCGAGAAAGGATTCCTTCACCCCGAGGATTATTACGATTAAGTGGATGTGTGAACGACTCATCCGCCTAGAGGAATAGTCGACATGGCATCGTGAGTTTATTTCCATTAAAAGCTATACTTGTTGTGCTTGTAAATTAGTTGCATTAGAGTTAGGAAAAAGATAAACGGATATGTATGTAAAATAATTCTTTGAAAGAATTTTTAAGAATATCGAAGCCGGAATTGTTTTAAATGATTTTTTTAGTATAGTATTGATTTGTGTGAAATTCCTTGATCACCTTAAATTTAAAAATAATTATGCTATGACTTTATAAATTAATGAATTCATGCATACCACAAAGTGAGTCACATTGCATTTTGGGTTATTATCCTTGGGTGAGAAGGATAGTAAGCTCATGTCGAAAGCACACTTGGCGGGAGATCCGAAAGCGATTGCTTGGTGGCTTAATGGAAAATGCTTGGCGGAAGATCTGAAAGCAAGGTCAATCAAGTAGATTCGGAATGCTTGGCGATGAGTGCTCGCGAGCATGAAAACTTTTTAACTAAAACTACTTGAATTGAGGTTATGTATCACCAAACCCCGAATGGAGGGCGCAAATCCATTCAACATATAGTTCCCAGAAAACTATATGCTTGTTTGCCCACGTGTTTGTTGCATTACATTTGTTTGTTTAATCAACTTGTTTGAAATCTTGTTATAAGAAGTTATTTATGGAAATAGTTCTCACTAAGCCTATTAGCTTATACCCCGATAGATATCTTTTGCAGTTTCCCTACTCATGGTTAAGGCCACGTGGACCCGGCGGGCAGGTAATTCTTTTTTGGTAATAGAAATTTAGATAAAGTGTAGTATTAGTAATGATGTATAAATACTCATGTAATAGATTAGTGATCAAGGAGGTATGTCCATAAGTTTGTAAAAGTCATTGATATGAATGAATGATTAATATGAGTGCTCTTTTCTTAAATATGTTATTTATATCTTCTTAAACTTCATAATTCCATATATGGTCCTCTAAAGTTGTGAAAGCACGCCTTACACTTAACATAGAAGCTTTTGGGAATGGCTAAGGTTGTCATACTTAAGCTTTAATATTGAGTGTGGCGGACTGTCACGTTTAGGGTACCCTTTGGGGCATGACACCTATGTTCTTAAAATTTATAATGAATTCCTCTAGATTTTTAGAAAAGGCTTGTTAAGATAAATTCCTAAGTCTTTTTTTATGAAAAATTACTTCCTTCATAACAACATTTATTTCTAGAGAAGAACTTATATTTTAAGAGAACTTTTCCTCCTTTATCTTGTTGAGACAAAATCAATATGTTCATGCATATTCATGGATATGAAATCATAAAATTATGAAAACATAAGAAAGACATAATAATTAATGGAATAAGCTAGTAAAGAAATATGTCAAGTATTAGAATCTTAGCTTCATCAAGGTGTCCCGGGACTAAGAATAGACTAGTCCCAAAGGAAAAAGAAAATTATTTTGACTTGATGAGGACAAGTCTAAAACTGGAAAGACTAGTCTTAAAACAACTTGAAAGTAAATAAATTGCAAAACAAAGGAGCTTATATGCTCTAAAAGATATATATAACTACATAGATATATTTAGTTAAATATATATGAAAACAACATAAAGGAAAATAGTTTCATGAACAAAAACAAAGTATGAACATTTTATTGGTTTCTTAACCTTCATGGTTTTAGAAAACACACATTATTGTCATACTAAGTAATTGAACATAAAGAAAACTTTAAAAAAATTTAAATATGAAAATTAAACTTGAGAGAACTTTGAGAGAACTCTTAGAGAAATTTTGAGAGAGTAAGAGTAGTGTATGAATGGTGTGAAGGAAATGGAAGGAAGATGTGGTATTTATAGGAAAAAGTATAATGAAATTTGTGTTATTAAATAAATGAAAAATAAAACAATTTGAGGGTAAAGAAGAGGGGGCCGACACAAAACATGAGAGAAAGAGAGAGGAATTTTTTTTTTTTTTTTTGTTAATGAAAAGTAAGATATAAGAGATGTGAAGTTGTATTGGAAATGAAAATTGTAAGAAATAGGTGTATGGTCGTAAGAGTAGGTTGTAAGAAAAAGTAGAGATAAAGTAATAGTGTAGAATAGTAATAAATAGTGTAATGTAAAGTAGACATGACAATTAAAGTACCAGTAGTAAAAAAATACATGTAAAATTGCGATACATGATATTTTTTTAGTTACCGAAAAATTATAAAACTGATATTTTTGAAAACCTTATATTTTTATGAGTCTAACGGTATATCCGAATATTTTTACTATTCTGAGCCTCGGGACACGCTTTTCGAAAAACTGTATCTGATTGGGCTCAAAACGAATCACGTTTTAACTAATATGATATTTTAAGCTTTCTCATGTTATTACGAACTATTCTACGTACTAATATCTTACTTACTTTCTCAGGGTTACGAACACGGGATTGTCCAACTTGAACGGTTGCGTCAGACTAAGGTTTTGTTGACTTTAGGATTTTTTGTTGACCTTTTAATTAGGGTTTAAGCTTAATGATCACAAAAATTTAGGGGTTTACATACATAACTATATAGAAGTTAGGTTAGAGCAATAAAAATAACAACAATAACAACAACATAATAGTAACATAATGTAAAATATGAACATGAACAAAAACAAAACATGAACATATTATTGTTTCTTTAACTCTCATGAGTCTAAGAAACATACACTAAGCTCATGCTAAGTTGTATGAACATGATAAAGAATATAGGTAGATTTTACCTAAGGTTTAATGAGAACTTAAAGAGAGATGAATGAGTAGTGTGTTTGTTATTTTTCTCGAAGAGTAGTAATTGGTAGAGAGTGTTTTGAGAGGGAATTGTTGGAGAGAGATTTTAAGAGAGAATTTTGGTAGAGTTTTGTTATGTAAAATGGATGTGTGAAAGAATAAAGGAGGAAGAGAGTATTTATAGAATTTTGTAGTGGAAATTAGATGTAATAAAATAAATTGAAAAAGAAATAATATAGAGAAAGAGAGAGATGGCTGATGCATAAGGGGGAGAGAGAGAGAGGATATTTTTTTGTTTTATAATTTTTATAAAGAAAAGCAATAATGTGTAGGGTTTATGTGAATAAAATTGTATCGAAAATGTAAAAGTGTATGAAATAGGTGTGTAGGTAGTAAGAAATAGGTATACAAAAAAGTAGAGATAGTGAAATAGTAATGAATAGTAGGAATAGTACTATGAATAGTAAACTAGACAAATAAAATACAGGTATTAATAAAAATACACGTAAACGAGCTATATCTAATATTTTTAGTTACCGAAAAATTGTGAAACTGATATTTGTGAAATCCTTGTATTAAGTCGGTCCTAACAGTGTTATCGGAATATTTTTATTATTCTGAGCTTCAGGACACGCTTTTCGAAAAATGATCCCATTTGTATTCGAGGACACTTGAAATTCACGAATATGATATTTTTATACTTCACTATATTATTAGAAACTATTATAAACTATTCACTCCATTTCTTTTTCTAGGGTTTGAGAGCGTGGTATTGCCGGAGTTGAAACTGTTAGATTATCTTACTCCGTGTTGACTTTTGAATCTCTGGTTTGACTAGGGTTAGGGTTTAATCCAACTTTACCCTAGAAATTGAGGGGTTTACATTATCGATCGGGTAGATGGATTGCCTCATGCTCGGATTTTTGAATCCAATGATTATTGAAATTTCTATTCTTTTTAAGAAATCCCATGATCGAAATTGTTTAAGGTTCAGTTTCAACTTGGGCCAGACTTTAGGGTTTCGATTCTATATTCCGAAACCATTCTCGAAAAATTCAGGGTTTACATTGGTCCCTTAAAAGAGCGAGGTCTGACCTTGCTTTCAATTTCGAAAAAGTGAGCTCAAATGAAAAGTGTGGTTGATATGGGCGTACTTTGGTCCTCTAGAGGAGTGAGGTTTGACCTCGCTATCAACTCATGTAAATTAAAGAATTTGTGCAATTATGGAAAAATTAGAAAGAGTTAAAATGAAAGAGGAAAATAATTTAGGAGAATGATGGATATCATGTATTTTCACTTTGGGTTGCTGTACTTAGAGAGGTATTGAACGATTTATATACATTCTAGTAAGTGGTGAGATGTGACCAAAATGCTTTTACTTTGTTTGATTTTGTGTCTCCTTTGTGACTTTAAAAGCTATTATTAAATGGTGAGATTAATAGTTTAACTTAGATTAATCTTAAAAGTTTGACTATAGTATGTTAAGTACAAGTAAAATTATAGTAAGTTTAAGTCATAGGCAGTTGTAAACCCCCGAAATTTCATAATTCTTAAAAATAATCCTAGAAGTCTAAGTATCAAAATTTACATTTCGAAAATCGACTCAAGATAAAAACCAAATTCTAGATCGAGTTAAATATCGGAAACGAAGCCCTAAAAATGGAACCAAGTTAAAACTTAAATTCAAAAAAGTTTTCTCAATGTCCGTACATTAATCAAATCACCTAACCGTTTCTGACATGCAAATCAAGATAGTATATCCAAATAATGATCAACAGCAAAATCATAAAACCTTCGATAAATTTTAGAAATCACAAATTTCAAATTTTCACCCAAAAGTCAAACTGAGTCAACTCATAACCCTAGACTCGGTTAAACGATCCAGAACTAAAAACTATTAAATAATCATAAACAAAATAAAATAAACATAGATGTTGAGCTAAGAATATAAAACGATCAAAACTCGAAAATCATTTGAACTTACGAATAACTCAGTAAAATCGGAAATCAAAATGGAACCCTAAAGGTCAACAAGCCTATAACGAACCCTAGTATTTAAGATCCACAATCCCGCGTTTTCAAACCCTAGAAAACAAAATTAAGCCAATAGCTTAAAATAGTTCGTAATAATATAGGGTAACATAAAAATATCAGATTCGCGAATTTCGAGTGTCCTTTGGACTCAAACGGGATCAGTGCTCGAAAAGCGTGTCCCGGAGCTCGAATATTAAAAATATTCTGTTTATACCAATAGACTCGTAAAAATATAAGGATTTCAAAAATATCAGTTTTACAATTTTTCGATAGCTAAAAATTACAGATATCGCCTTAATACGCGTATTTTTATTACTACCGGTATTTTAATTGTCTAGTCTACTATTCATAGTATTTTTCTACTATTCATTACTATTCACCTATCTCTACTTTTTCTTACACCTATTTCTTACTACCTACATACCTGTTTTCTTACTTTTTATATTTCCAATACTCCTTTTATCAAATCATACCTTACATATTAATTATTTTCTTACAAATTTTACTCAAAAATCAACTCACTCTCTCCCCAATGCTTCATGGCTGGTGCAAATAGCCTCTCTTCCCCTCTCATTTATTTTCTTTTTCAAATTATTTTATTACATCCAAAATTCACTCCAAAAATTCTATAAATACCCCCTTCCTCTTTCATTCTTTCACACAATTCATTCTACTACCAAAACTCTCTCAAATTCACTACACAAACTCTCTCCATAAACTTTTCTTCTACCAAAACTCTCTTTCACCAAATATCCACAAGAATTTCTCTTCATGCAATACAACTACCATCTCTTCATAACCACATAACCATACATTCACTACCATCTTCATACCACATAAATACCGTAGGTAAAAATTTCTTTCAACCATTTATCTATTCATGTTATGTAACTTAACATGACTATGGTGTTGTTTTGAGACTCATATGAGTAGTAAAAGCAACAACATGTTCATGTTTTGTTCTTGTACATAAGCTTTCTATTTTATTATGTTGTAATTATTATTGTTATTATTTGCTTCTAATCTAAATTATATTATTTATATTATGTATATATATTTATTTAGAGCATATAAGCTCATTTATTATTTATTTACTTTCAAGTTATGCAATTTATTTATTTTATGCAATTATTAAGACTAGTCTTTCTAGTCTTAGACTTGTCAATATCAAGTCAAAATAATCTTTTGTTTATTTTCCTTAATCTTTCGGGACTAGTCCACTTTTAGTCCCGGGATGCCTTGATGAAGCTAAAGCTCCAATACTTGATCGGGATTCCTTGATGAAGCTAAGGTTCCCAATGCTTGATATTTTATTTTCTTGCTTATTATTTATTTCTAGTATTTTCTTATGTTCTTATTATTTTATATGCTCATGATACTTGCATCTACATAATGTTAATGTCTCAACTAATTCAAGAGTAGAATATTATTAAAAGAACTTAAAGCTAAAATTTCTATTATATGACTTGTCACAAAATAATGAAGTATTATCAAGCAACATAGAAATCAAAGTTTTCTTAAGTATCAAAGATAGTTTTACCAAGGAAATGTAAGAAATAAATATTTTCATTATGGAACCTAAGTTCTAGTAAATTAATTGGTTAATTTTCAAAGTCCTTACAAAAAGCTTAAAGATTAAACTCTTTTGAACTCCATGACTAAAACCAAGAAACAACTAGTTTTCAAAGTTAAGATAAAATCAACTCATAAAGTTATGTACCCACTTAGGGAAATAATGATTTTCAAGTTCCTAAAGAAGAGACTTGTTTTCAAATAATATAAGCGAGATAAGATTAGAAACAAATGATTCTTAGCGATAAGAAGAATTCTTTTAAAAGAAAATAAAAGAACAAGTTTAGAAAACAAAAAATTATATTTTAAAATAATAAATATAAGAAGATAAGACTCATTTTCTAAAACCATCTTAAAAACAAAATTATAAAAAGGATTTCGATAACCTAAATATACTTTTTGATAAAATTGATCTTTTGTCACTAAAAGTGAAAATTATGAAAGACTAAGGTTAAAAGAAAAATTTACTTGTTTTAGAAAAAGAATGAAGAAAATAAAGTAAGAATATACCCATTTATAACGATCTAAGAAAATAAAAATACTTGAAAAGAAATTATCAAAGTTAAAGTTTTAACAACTCAAATTGAATTGTTTTATGAAATAAATTGTTGAGACACTACATTAGAATTTTTGCATATAAAGTGAGCTTACTTATATACTCAAAGTGTTTATCGAATATATTTATATACTTATATTATTACAAAAGGATTTTCTTTAAAAAGGAGTTGAGTTAGAAAATGGATTTTCGCAAAAGTTTAGAAAATTCGTTTTAAATCTATACCTGACGTTTTTGGAACCAAATTACCTTATATGACAAAGATAACCTTAGAAATGGATAGATCTTTTCGAATAGGTAGAAAACGGCATATTATATGCGAAATTCCGAGTTAAAATGAGCAAGTTATAGCCATTTTAAGTTGGAATTTCCTTTTATACGATTTTACCGTGATTTTAAGTAAAGTTTAGAATCTCCAAGGATAGAAATTCTATGAAAGACTTATCCCGTGTCTTAAATTGAGGATCATGACATTAAGGAATTCACGGATGGATGGTTAAGCTTTTACGAAGGAAATGGGATCATAAGAAGAAATGTTGTAAGGATCTTTATATGAAATGACTTATATGATAAGTGATGTATATTTATTTGAAGTAGGATATGCCTCTAAGAATTGAAATGCAATATGTATGTTTTATGATAAGTATTCTCTTTGCCTTGTTAAAATATAAATTGCGCTACTCCGATGCGTTCCCTTGGATTGTGATGTACGCCTTGTACATGATATGGAAGCCTTTGCGTGACTAAGGTCGTCATTCCTAGGCTTTAGTATTGTGTACGGCGGACTGCCACATTTAGGGTACCCCTCAGGGCATGACAGCAGTGATAAGTTACTGTTTGTTAATTGAATAAAATAATGCTATGTGAAATAGAAATTTTGATGAATTATGAGTATAATTGATCATGGGTTCTTTCATCCTTATTTTTTTTACTTGAGGATAAGCAAATGGTTAAGTGTGGGGAAGTTAGATAAGTATCGATAGACCCTTATTTCTAGTGCTCATTTGATCATATTTTATATGTATTTTATCAAGAAAATGATGCCTAATTGGTTAAATATTAATTTCGTCGCCAAAAGAAGATATTTAAAGGATTTGAAGATGATTCAAGCAAAATCAGGGTAAAATTGGAAAAATATGGACGATAGATGATTTTTTTACATGCATCACCTTATGCATGGCCATGTTGGAGGCAGGGAAGATTAAGAGTGAAGAAAATGTCCCAAAAGACAAAATTCCAATTTAGTATTGGTGGTGAGCACGACCAGAGAAGGAAGTTGTGCAAAGAATAGAAAAATAGCACAATAGTGATTTCTAATCCTTCCCTCCCTTCGAACACAGCTAGGGAATGGGATAGTATAGGATCGTTAATTGAAATTTTCAATTGTGCACTGCCTAGGTTTCACGACCATGCAAAGGGGTGATGTTGGACTGATATTTTCCATAACTATAAATAAGTGTTAATTCGCATATTAAAGATCTTTCTATCAGCTTTTACCTATTCAAGAGCCCTAGAGATAGAAAGTTACGAACTTCAAAGGGGAAATGCAAGCACATCATTGAAGATCACAAAACATTGAAAAAGGGTTTATTTTTATATCATGTTTACTATCTACTTTTCTAAAATTCATGTTATGATTATAAAATCCATAGAAGAGTAGATTTCTTTATCCTAAGTCTTGCGAAACCTTAAACCTATGTGCTAAATTTGTTTGATTAATGAAAGTTTATGTTATTGAGTTTATTCATGTATTCTTTATTATTCTTATGATTAATTGATTGCACGTCTTATTTGTCACACCCTAAAGGATGCTCTAGACGTGGCAGTCCATCACATACAATATTAAAACTTAAGAATGACTACCTGAAGTCATGCGAAAGCTTCAATACCATATGTAAGGTGTCTATCACAACAATAGGAGACTCTGGTGGGATGTGTAGTTCGAGATAGTAAATATAGCATACAAGAAATCTAGATCAATTTCTAACTTCAACATTAAGAGTATAGTCTTTACATCATTTTAGGGGCACTCCCCTGGTAAATCTCCAAAGATCATAATATCATTTTAGTCTTACACAAGAAGAAACAATAATAGAGCTAATAGATTTTAAAGGAAATCTATTCTAAGATCTTCAAAAGGTTTTCCTCCAAAAGCTTCCCAAAACAAAATTCCGCTTGGGTATATGAAGTTCTCGAGCAAAAGAGATATCGATCCTATGTTGACAAAAGTCTATTCGGGTGTAAGCATAACTAGCTTAGTGAGAATATTTCTAGATTAACGTATTCGTATCAATAAATTCAAGTAAGTTATTAAACAAGCATATGAAATGCATCAAGCAAATAAACAAGCAATACATATGATCTACGGAAATCATACGTTTGAATAGATTTACCCCTCTATTCGTGGTTAGTGTTTCGAGCTCTTTAAAACCCATCTTAGAAATCCAATTATGTCGTTTATTTTAGGCTCCTACTTGCCCATCTTGAAATAGTTCTTTCAGGCTCCTATTCGTCCATCCTTAAATAGTTCTTTTGAGCTCTTATTCGCCCACCGTTAAATAGTTCTTTCGGGCTCCTATTCGCCCATCTTGTAGACTTATGGGTTCCCATGAACCCTACTACTATACTCTTGTCTCATCGAGAATAGTAGCTAATTAAATGAGACTAACTACGTGATATACATGAATCAATTAATATAAGTTGTAATATGTGATTAAGGTAATTTAAAGGCGATCATAGAATTTGCACACTCTAACATGATAATAATAAAACATAATTCAATTAAGAACAATTCATGTCTCAATATGCTTAGTATTCTTTCAACCACTATTATCATGCATAATCAATTTTCATCTTTTTGTACTTTTAGTGCCTCTAGCTATAAGCACAAACAAGTTTGTAAAGATAGGAGATAAACTCACTCGGCTATCATGACTAAAATTCTTTACTTGTAATAGTCCTCCGAACACAAACCCTCCTAAGCTTCGTTACCTAAACGAAAGAAATACTCAGAATGATTATTTCATAGAAGTTCTACTTGATCTTTCTAATTCTATTATAGTATTTGCGTCAAAATTCGGATAGAAGGAAATTTCAACTTAAAATGGCCATAACTTGCTCATTTTAACTCAAATTTCGCATATTTTATACCGTTTTCTATCTACTTGAAAAGAGTTATCTATTTCTAAGGTTATTTTTATCATAAAAAGTCATTTTGGGTTGCAAAACACCATGGCACAGAATAGTTACAAAATTCTCAACCCTTAAAATATGATTTTCCAATCTTTTCTTTACCCAAAAATTCTTAAACAAAAATATAGGTATATATATGGTTGGAAAAATTGTTTTGATACATAATTAGACTCATATTTTATGCATGATTTTATTGGTGTTGTCTCAACAATTATTTTTTATAAAACGACTTGTCTTATAATTTTGAAAAATTTCTCTTTAAGTGTTTTGAAAGAAATTACAAATTTCATGTTATTATAAATAAGTGTTTTCCTTTGATATTTTTTTTCCTAATTCTTCGAAAGAAAAATTAATTTCCAAATATTTGGTCATTTAAGTTATCTACTAATTTTATTTCTAGTTATTGAAAGATAAGATTTTCAACATTTTTCTTAAGTTGTTGGTGTTATCTAATATTTGGAGTTGTGTTAAATATATGTTTTCCTCTCATTTTTATATCCTTCTACTTCTTTAGAAAATAGGTTTACCCTTTTGGAAACTTCATTTTCTTGGAAATTTTTTATTTCTCTAAGTTGGTTTCTAAAATAGTGAGTTGGTTTTACTTTGATTGAAAAAACTTGTTTTATTCTTACTATTTATCAAGTGGTGGCATAATCCTTTTAGATAAGTTTATAAGAAAAGCTTCCATAATAAAGAATTATCAACATTACAACTTAGCAAAAATTTCATATTAACTTTGGAAAGAGAATAAAAGTATTAAAAATTAAGTCTTGTAGAATCTTACTTAGTAAGTGATCTCCAAATTCTATGATGAACCTATTTAAGTTTTATAGAAGATATGGTTAGGTTAAAATCCTAAGTTTAATGCTAAAAATTTATATTTTTATGGAATATTTAGTTTCAATTTATGAAAGAAATGAGTTTTTTTTTATTATTTGAAAAAATTTTCATTACTAATATTTTAAAATTTATGATTAGCTCGTATAAGCTTTTGAAAAGAATTTATTAAAAACGATACTTAGATCTTTTGTTGAAAAATCCTTTGTTAACTGATAAGAAATTTAGTTTACTTTTCTTTATTAAAGAAAGAACCCATTTTTATTTTTATTAAGACAACAACATTCTAATCATGCATGAATATGATTATATAGCAATGAAAAGGGTAAGAATAATACATAACAAGATATAATGAAATATAATAAGCAAATAAGCAAAATAATATGGTTAAGTATTGGGAACCTTAGCTTCATTAAGGTATCTCGGTTAAGCATTGGGAGCCTTAGTTTCATTAAGGATTTCCTGTCAAGTATTGAGAATCTTAGCTTCATCAAGCCTTTCCAGGATTAAGAATAGATTAGTCCCAAAAAGAAAAGAAAAGAAATAAAAGAAAATTAATAATAAAAACAATAATAATAAGAGCATGTTAGTGAGAAGTTAGTGAGCAATTTAGGCTCTAGGAAATATATATACATAAATATACTTACTAACATATAGGAGTTAAATTAGAACAATAATAACAACATTATAATATAACAATAATACTAATACAATAATAAAATGAGATTTATTCATGAAAAAGAACAAAACATGAAAATAGTGTTGCTTCCATAACAATTATATGTTTAGGAAACACACAATAGTGATGTTAAGTTACATGACATGGTAAATAAATATAGGTAGGATTTTACCTAAGGTTTAATGGAGAATTTGAAAAGAGATGAATGGGTAGTGTGTTTGTTATTTTTCTTGAAGAGTAGTGAATGATAGAGAGTGTTTGAGAGAGAATTTGAGAGGAAATTTTGATAGAGTTTTGTTAAGGTTTGAGAATTATGTGTAAAGTATGAAGAAGGGAAGGAGTATTTATGGAGTTTTGGATTGAAAATTAGATGTAATAAATAAAATGAAGAAGAAAAATATTTAGAGATGAGAGAGAGGGTTGGCGCAAATTGAAGGGGGGAGAAAGAGAGTTTTGATTAAAGTTTGTACTTTTGTAATAAAAAGAAATAATATGTAAAGTATGATGTTAATAAAGTTGTATTGGAAATGTAAAAGTGTAAGAATAGGTGTGTGTAGATTATAAGAAGTAGGTTGTAAGAAAAAGTGGATATAGTGAATAGTATTGAATAGTAGAAATAATACTATGAATAGTAGACTAAATAGATAAAATACCGATAGTAGAGAAAGTACTCATAAACGAGCTATAATTGATATTTTTAGTTACCAAAAAATTACGAAACTAATATCTTAGAAATCCTTATATAATTACGAGTCCTTTGGTGTTATCGTAATAATTTTATCATTCTATGCACCTGGGCATGTTTTTCCAGAACTAAGCCCATTTGGTCTCAAAACAAATCGAATTTTGACAAATCTAATCTTTTTAAGTTATCTTGTATTATTTCAAACTACAATCAATCATTAACTTATTTTTATTGTTCTCAGGTTTCAAGTGTGGGATTGCCAGGATTGAAAGTACTAGATTGTCTTGATCTTAGCTGACTTTTGAAACTCTAGTTTAACTGATCCAACTTTACCTAGAAATTGAGGGGTTTACATTATTTCTTTTAGATAAAAAGAGATTTCATCTAATAGAATATATCTATATGAATAGAAGGATTACGTGTTTACCTAAAGATAGGAAACTTTGATCTTTTACATGAATTTTATATTCTTGAAGGAATTTTATTCTATAATGCAATTCTATGTAGTGTTAGTGATGAAAGTGATTTCCACTATCTCACATAGGATTAGGAATTAATTAGCTTGAGAAGGCAATTAATTTAATAACAAAATTTTGCAATGCAAGACATAAATGATTCATTAATTAATCCTTTGCTATAAGAAGTTAAGGTTTACGATGGATCAAGATAACAAGTATCATTTTGTGGTTAGAACTTCTTAAGAAATCACATAATTAACTCTTAGGGTTATTAGTTGGTTAAGTAGTAGTAATAATTAATAATTTTATCTCAATTCTCAAGCCAATAGTAGAAAAATGGTAATTCTAGTACTTGGTATTCGGATCCTAGATAATAAGACCCGTAGTAATTCTATTTTGCAAATGTGCATTGCCTTAAGGCGTGTCATAGGACTTTTATTGGGTTTTAATATTTATTATTTGATACAACTAATACGCGTTTATCACCTACCTTTAACAATTCGTAGAAATCTATGACACCTTCAAAATTAATGGAGCCTCCTATGATGCTATTTGTCTGAGACTCTTTCTTTTTTCTCTTAGGAGGAATCTAGAAAAATGGCTAAATATTTTGCCTAGATAATCCATAACTACCTAGCCATAAATAGCTAGACATTTCATGAAAAAATACTTCCCACCCTCTAGGATAGTAAAGCTAAGATCTGACATAGTTTCCTTCCACCAATTGAAATCTAAAACCATTTTACGAATGTAAACTCCGGTTTTTCAAGTAGCCAATAACCCTAGAACCGGAAACCAAAACCCTAAACCGGAATAGCTCAAGTCTGGAGTGAGAACTAGGAACCCTAATTCCGGTTTTTCCTCGGTTTCCAATTAAGAAACTTTTATAAGAAAATTTAATTTTGAATATAGTTCTTGATTATATTTCAAACCAAGAAAATATCAGATTTTAAGAAAATTTCAATTCCGAGTCATCCCGAGACCCATTATAGAAAAACGTGCCCCAAACTAGAATTTCAAAAATTTCCTTATGAGTACTCATTTGAACGAAATAAAATAAGGATTTCAAAAATATAAATTTCATAATTTTCCGGCTTATGAAAAATACAGTTATAGCCTTTTTATTCGTATTTCCTTACTACGGTAATTAAATTACCTTGACTACTATTCATTACTATTCACAAGTACCACCTATACTACCTATTTGCACACTCTATATTTCAACTCTTACCATCACTCAATCAATCTCCTTTCTAAATAACTTTTTGTCTCTTAAAAATCAAGACAATTTATGACATTTGTACACAATTCAAATCAATGCAAATCAATCAAAGAAAATTCAAAACTCCCTTTCCTCCACAAGCAATGGCCGGCGTGAATTGGCCCCCCCAAGCTCCATTTTACAATTTTTTTTCCAATTATTCTAGTCCCATTCAACCTAAATTCAAAGGCTATATAAACTACTTTTCTCTCTCCTCTTCATTCTTTCACTTTTTCAAGTTTTACAAAGTTGGAAAGCTCTCAAAACCCCCTCCCCCCTCCCCCCAACACACACACACACACACACACACACAACTTTCTATTTTCCTCTTTCATCTCCTATTTTACTTCAAGTAAGTGAACTTTTACTCCTTCCACTCATAGATCTTTGTTATGGCTAAGTGATTCTTGGATATTTCCAACCAAAGGACCCCATGAGCTCTTGCTAGGGACAAGGAAATGTCAAAACAAGAATACCGAACCATTACAAAGTAGATCTAACATTTAAAGGAGCTTTTATGCCAAAAGCTTTATGATTTTTCAAAAAGTGTTTTGAACAAAAGATCTTTTATAAAAATGTAGTTTTTATGTTTTCAAAACCCATTTAAGCATTTGAGATAATAGATCTATCATTTTACTACTCATATTCATGTAGGCATTTAAGATCTCATCATTATTTTGTGTTTATGTGCATTAATAGTCTTTAATGCTTTTGTCTTTAGTAAATAACCTCCTAGTATATAATCTATAAGTAGATGAGTTAATAAAGTCAAAAAGGAAAACACTTTTCAAGAAATGAACTTGTATAAATTCGGATGACTTTGAAACCTAGGTTAAAAACACTTTTATCAACTTCTAAACATATATTTTACAAGAGAAATGAAGCCTATAGGTAATAGATAATGTTTGGTAATATTTTTCATGAGTTAGATGAGTTTTTACTAAAGAAAATATTCAAAACAAGATGAAGCCATAGAAGTTTGAGTTAAAAGTCTTAAAACCAAATTCGTAATAATGGATAGATGGTTAGAAAACACATTTTTCCAACTTCAAAAATGGTATTTTCTTAAATAAATAAGTCCTTAGGGTATAGGTAAAATAAACACATAAAGTTTTAAGTATAAAATACATTTTTCTTAAAGGAACCAACTTGAAAATGAAATTTTCTAAATTCGGATTTTTGGAACCACCCTAGTAAAAGACCCACTTAAAAGTTTACAAATGAAGATTTTATTAAAGAAATAAATACCTTAGGATATAACTAATATAAGGGTCAAAATTTCTTTAAACAAAGTGGAGTTTTCCTAAAGAAAATCCTTGTAATATGTAGGTGTGACCAAGTGTAGTAAACTCACTTGTTAAACAATAGTATGAAATGGTTTTCTAAGAAAAAGTTTATTTAAATTCTTTAAATCTAAAGGGTTATAAGAACTTAGGCTCATTAGGGTTCATATCATGACATTCATGATAGGGAAAATCATTACCATGGCATCTAGTTTCATTTTGTACTTAGGAATCTCAAGTGCATTCATGAAAACCGCATTTTTGGAATCAATATACCCGCTGTACAGTTCTGATCCCTCATTTCTGAGGCTTAGATATTTTCAAAAATTGATTTAAACTTCATATTTAGAAAGCTCTTCCGAAGTAGATAGAAATCGATATAAAATTTGCGAAATTCCGACTTAAAACGACCAAGTTATGGCCATTTTAAAACGGAACTTCGAAAATGACGCGAATTTCGTTTTCACTAAGTTTTCATAGAATTTTAGTATCCTAAGATGGTAGAATACTTATTAGGGTATTTCTTATATGAATAGGTGAACCCGAGGACGTTGAATCTTTGCCTTCGGATTATTATTACTAGAAGAAAGGCGAACCAATGGCGGAGTGAGTTTTTCTTCCCGATTCATTTATTGTATGTGCTTGTAAAGTAGTGCACTAGAATGTAGGCCAAATGAATGGAATATGAATGATGGGGTAATGGGAAATTATATGTTGATGATGATGTGAGAACTCAAATTAAGAATATCGAAACCGGGTGATAAATTTGGTTGTGTTTAGCTATGATGGATTGTTGAAAATTGTTTGATCGCCTAAGTAAAATGGCTTAATCAACTCCACTTGGACTAATGCCAAATTGACATGTGCATATCATAAGGGAAGGAGCATTAGCATTCGTAGGTTAATCGTGATCCACAAACGATATCGAATAATCGTAGGTTAATCGTGATCCACAAATGATATCGAATAATCCTAGGTTAATCGTGATCTGCAAACGATATCGAATAATCGTAGGTTAACCGTGAACCAAAAACGGCATATTGATAGTACCGCAGTAGTTGTTAATCTACTAACCCGGGATGGAGGGCGCAATTCCATCCACCTATGATTTCCGGCTGGTCATATATATGTTGAACTCACGTGTTTGACGCATACACTTGCTTGATTAATAGCTTCCTTGAATTGTTGTGACATGAATGTTATTGTGGAAGATTACACTCACTAAGGTAGTTAGCTTACGTCCCTACAGTCCATTCCTTTTGCAGCTATCCCATTTGTGGCTTAGGCAACGTGACCCGGCTGAACAGGTACAGAAGCTAGGAGTTTCCCTTAGAAGTTGGAATTTATATATTAGACTTCCATAGGAAACTTCTAAGACTTGGATGACTGTATAAGACCGTTAATTATTCTTTTACGGGGGAATGCCCCGTAGAATTTGTAATATTTATTTATGTTTCATGAATTATATCCTACTGCTAATGCATGCCAAATTAAGCTTTTATCTCCATTTGGAATTGTACTCTATTGTGTGTAAAGGTACGCCTTACATCTATATAAGGCTCTCGAAAGACTAAGGCAGTAATTCGAGAATCTTATATGGTATGTGGCGGACTGTTACGTTTAGGGTACCCTATGGGGCGTGACAACGAAGCTTTTGAAAGGTGGAAGGAGTTTTTGGAGAGGTGCCTATACCATGGATTGCCATAATGGACCAAAGTGCAAACATTGTACAATGGATTGAACTATGGCACTAGGTAGTTGATAGATGTGGCAACATAAAGAAGCTTGAGTGTTTAAGTTTTTGAGGACATGACCAATAATCATTATCAGTGGTCATTTAGTAGGGTTAGAAAGAGAAATCTAGAAATGTTTTTGAGCTTGACAAAGTGACTTCTTTGAATTCCAAAATATAGACCTTGTTTAAGAAGATCAATGGTTTAACATTAAGGGTTAGACATGTGAATATGGTTTATAGAAGTTTAGGACAAAGTAAGCATATGATGGCTGAGAATGTGGAGTTTATTAGAAATTATAATGGGCTAAAAAATTATCCTTTCAGTAATACATATAACCCTAGCTAGAGGAACCACCCAAATTTCAGGTGGGGTAATAAAAATTTTCAAAATCCAAATTTTCCTCTACTCAATTTTCAAAAACAACAATACCAAGGATCAAATGTGTCTCAAGGAAAAAGTTATTAGAAGAACCAATTCCCCAATTCATCAAAGCTTCTAAGGCAAAACAGCGGAACATTGACATGACTTGAGAAATCACTCAGCTATCATGCATAACCTAGAGACACAATTGATTCCGATTTTCAAACTCTTAGCAGAAAGACTTTAGGGAACTTTATTGGCAAACACTGAAACCAACCCAAAGGACCAAGCTAAGAACTAACTTTGAAGAGTGAAAGGCTCTAAAATGACCAATCTTACATTTTTGTTTGTTTTGTTTTAAGTTTTAAGTTTTGAGACTCTAGAAAGTTTTGCTAGTTGTTGGAAAGTTTGATTTGATGAATGTTCGATGTTTAAGTTTTATGGTTGATGATGTTTTGTAGGACTTTAAAACAGGTTTTTCTATGAATGTTTGATCGAGGAATGTAAATATTGATGGTGTTTTTCAAGTTTCAATTGAAGTTTAAATGTTGTTTTTAGTCAATTTTTTTTAAGTATGAATAACAGGATATAATTAATTTTGTAGTTCAAATCGCGCTTTAATACTTGTCTTGAAGTGATTTTTCTGAGAATTCCTTTGAGAATTTTGGCTCAAGCCAACTTACAGTTAAAGAAGGAAGATAAAATTTTTGTCACAATCTCTATAACGACTAAAATTGGGCTCATTATTGTGACCATGGTTGCTTTTAACTCATTTTTTTATCTTTACAGCCTAAATCGTGAGTTAAATAAAGACCGCAATTCTTTGATTCTTTTTAATTAAATTTGAACCGCACTCCTATGGTTGTGTTCATGATTTAAATAATATATAAACCTTGGGTACTATTTTTTCCCTCTCATTTACACTTTATTCAAAGTTTAAAAAACGCAATAGAACTTTTACAAAACCCTCGAAACATTTGATTGCAAAATATGATAAAAATCGTTTCTTTTCACCATTCTTTCCTCCAAATTGTTAAGGTAAGCATTTTTCTTCTCTTCAATCTCATTTTTATAGTTTATTTTCATGTAAACAAGTGTTCAATCTTATTAATTTTGAGGTTTACGAGTTTACAAAGTTTTGATAAATCGATTTTGTTAATGCTAAAAGGCTGTTTCATTTTGTTTACAAAGTGATTCTTTATAATTTGATAGCAATAAAGGTTTAGAAAAGTGGAATTTTACTTAGAAGTAAGATATCTTGTTTAGAGAATAATGAGAGTAAATATGGCCTTACTTCATGCTTTAGTATACTTAATAACCTTAATTTAGGGTTCTGTTGAAAATTAGGGCAAAATCTAATCCTTTTGTATTTGAATTTTGTGTTTAAATAAGACATTTGTGTTGTGTGTTTTGTTTTTAGAAATGGCACCAAAGAGACTTGCAAACACATGAAAACGTGAAAATATAGTATAAAATACTTAAGAGGTTAGGAGCGGGAGTGGTGAATTGAGTGTTTGACCTGAAATGCATTGATATTTAATTTTTATGTAACAAATCAAATTATACTTAAATTGTAGTGGATAACACATCAACATATTATAATATGAAATATAAAAGGGATATGAATAGAAAATTTAAGTCTAGATTTAATATAGAGTTTGGCCCATTTCCTACTCTCGACAATATACCAATGCCTCCAACTAAGGACTTCACGACCACTTTATTAATCACTAAATAAACACGCTCAAGCTGAGTAGTACACTATTTTTACAATACTTAGGAAATAAAATATTCCCTTTCTCTCTTTAGATGCTCTCTGTTACATAGTAGGTATAAGAATAGAGCATTAGAATAATTTTCTGTCTCTTTGTAGATATTTATAAGTTAATGAATAAGAATAAGAAAATTAATGTTTTGTTCGTTCACAAATAAAAGCTCTTTTGTTCTTCCACACCTCTCTTTCCGAATTTCCCAAGGACAAAGTATTTATAGCCTTCAAACATTTACATGTTCATTTGAGATAACTTCTTAAAGTTACTAAGTATTAAATGCATCCAATGGCTTTTTTTTTTTTTTTTGCCACATTGGCTCATGTATTTTAAATTGTCGCACCCTAATGATTGTTGCACCTTAAACTGTCGTGCTTTCATTTTGGCCTTGACCAAGTCTGCAATCTATGGACTCTATCGAGCCTTGAATTCAAACTTATCACGCCTCAAACTTGTCGTGCCCTAGATTCGTCATGCCTTGGTTTTGACCCTCGACCAGAGTTGTGCATGTTTTAGCTTGTTGAGTGTTGGACTTAAGCTTGTTGTGCCCTAACTAATTACATCAAGCCGATGACGTGACCCATGACCATGATTGTGTATTTTTTAATTTTTTTGAGCTTTAGACTTTGAGCTTGTGCGCCTTGAAGAGTAGACTCATTGAGCCCTCGGCCTGACCCGCAACCAATGACTCTGCATTTTGAGCTTGCCGAGCTTTAGTCTTAGGTTTTTCATGCCTTAGTAAATCAACTAGTCTAGCCCTTGACTTGACTTGCAACCAAGGTTGTGCTCGAGAATTTGTCCTACTAAAAACCTGCACAATCTCTAAAGAATAACACAAAAGCACACAACACATACAAAATATATATATCTAGCATATTATTCATTATCTTGTTTGACTAATTAAGTGCAATTTTAACATGATTGAATAGTTAATTGTACAATAGATTATCTCATCAAAATCTACTTTCAATAGACAAGTTTAGCAATTTTCCCCCTTTTGATGAAGACAATTATGCACAGTTAACTCCTTTTCAACTTAGCATACCCCCCCTCAGATAAGTATCCATGTTTTAAAGGAATTTTCTCAATCATAATTCAAAAACTTGTTGTTTGATTCTAGAGAAATGCAAACTATACTTAATTCATCATTTTCCTCCCCTTTTTAGGTAAAAACAGAAACACAATAGTTCTTCTCCCCTTTGAACTCTTTAAAAACATACTACATGCATGTTAATTGTGTGTTCTACAGTTTTCTTTGCCTTTATACTCATCAAAAATAAGATGATTGACTTATAATATTGCAAACAAGGAGAGATGTACAAATAACTTACAAGTTTTAGCAATATTCAAATGTTCTTGAATATATAAAAAGTTCCAAAGAGCATTACAAAGCATGTTTAAACATTCAAAACTATGTTTTACCGAAATATTGGTTTGAGCAAGTACACAAATCATTTGTCTAGAAAAATTACAGAGTGTATTCAAACATATCACATATTTTTGCAGACTAAACAAATAACAAACATCACAGAAACATATATGAAGGTCTAATAGCTTCTTCTAGTTCTTATATCAAGTTCTAGACTATCTTGTCTCCATGATATTTAATATCTTGCTTTATCATGCCCAATTTTCTTTGTAAATTGAAAAACGATCCTCACTCAAAAGTTTTAAAAAATATCAGCTATCTAATTGTTTGTATCAATAAATTCCAAACTGATATCTCTATTCAAAACATGATCTCTAATGAATTGATGTCTAATTTCTATATGATTGGTTCTTCAATGTTGGATAAGATTTTTAGTAAAATTTATAACACTTCTATTATCACAACGAAGTGGAACATGTTCATATTTTAACCCATAATGTCACGCCCAAAGGGTATCTTAAACGTAACAGTCCGCCACACTCAATATTAAAGCTTAAGTATGACAACCTTAGTAATTCCAGAAGCTTCGATATTAAGTGTAAGGCGTGCTTTCACAAATTTAGAGAACCATATATGGAATTATGAAGCTTAAGAATATATAATAACAAATTAAGAAAAGAGGATTCATAATATTCATTTATTCATAACAATAGTCTTACAAATCTTAGGGGCATTCCCCAGCCATAATTAACTATAATCTATTACAAGAATATTTCTATGAAGTCTACATCTTATCCAACACTAAACTTTATTTAGAAATTCTTTAACCAAAAAGGAAAATACCTAGCTGTAGGATCCACGTCAACCACAAATAGGTAAATTGCAAAAGATATCTATAGGGATAAGCTAATAGGCTTAGTGAGAACTATTTCCATAAATAAACTTCTTGTGTAATGAAATTCAAATAAGTTATTTAAGCAATCAAGTGAAATGCAACATACACATGGGCAAACAAGGCATATAGTTTTCCTATAAACCCCAGGAATTTTCCACATTATTACACGACCTTACAATAGATTGTATAAACTAGATAATAGAATTAGAATTTAAACAAGTCTAAGAATAGATCTATATCTAGAATTTGATTAGATAAATGATATAGAATTTGAATAAAGAATTTCTTTAAAACTCGAAACTTGATATATAAATAGATTTAAATAGGAAAAAATAAATATAGAGATAAATGATTTTTTTTATCTCGATAATGATTCGAGATTGGAATAACAAGTAGTAATGAGCCTATATTTAACTTAAACCCTAAATTCAAGATTCCTAGTTAAAATCAAAAACTACTAATAAGATTTCATGTTCAGTATCAAAACTAAATATATACATATATAATTCAGTTTTTGTATTAAGTCCAATACTACGTAAACGATTATTTAGCTTATAAACAGAAAACGATGATCCAAAGATGAACCGTTAAGAGTTTAAATACACAACGAAAATATAAACTGTCAAATAACTCAAAACCTGAACTCCAAATAAATAATCGGATCACGCTATTGTTCTAATTTCAGTTTTCTTAAGCTATTGAAACCTGAAACAAAAATTGACCTAACGAGCCTAAGAAATCCTAATCGCAGGAGATAAAATTTTACCAATAAATAACTACGTATATATATAACCTAAATTTGTATTATTTGATAATTTAAGTGTTTTGTATATCTCTATAAACATATTTTTGTATAAAAACTCCCAAATATTAGCTAATTTATACCTGTATAACTTGTTAAATGATCCTAAAATTAAACTAAATAAATAAACTAATATATATATATATGATTTACGGCTGCATTTCGGTAGAGAAGTTGGAGAAGAAAAGAAGAGCCGAAATCCAACAAATATGCACCAAATTGTCAAACAAATTAACCACACCACCAATCACCTGCTGCCAAATCATTCTCACATTAATTGGCTTGAAAACAACAGCCAAAAGACATCAAATTCGGAGAAGAATCGGAGGAGAAGCAGCCGTAACTTCTTTCTTTTTCTTCTTATATATATATGTGTGTGTATTAAATGACCTTAATGAAGAACAAACAAAACTCATTCATTCCCAAGTTCCACAGCACGAAATAGATTCCAAATAACAACCAAAACGAATCAAAAACAGAAAACAAACCGATCAAAACACCCAAGCTCGGATCAAAGAAAGAACAAAGCTAAAAACCCTTGAAAACAAGTTCAAAGGTAAGTTGATGAAGTTCAAATGATTTTATTTCAAATATAAGAGTTATAACTGACTTATTATCATCTTAGGAACGTAATAAACACAATCACAAGCTTCGGATTACATCAAATGAGCTCCAACGGGGAAATAATCCAAAACCCTAGCTTTATTTTCTAAAGAATCGAGATCTATTATATATATATATATGTTTTTAAACGTGTTCAAACGTGTTTATGTCTTTATATTGGATATATAAACACTTATAAATAGTTTGAGTGTGTTTTTAACGTGTTAAAATTCAAAGAACATGCATTGAACCGTGAAGGACGATGATAAACAGTACCAACGCTGCCTTAAAGCCGGCAGTGTAACCGCTCAATGCCGGCAGCTTACAAAGATAGGCTGGCGGCGTAGAGGCGGCCTACACTAATCAGAGGCTACGTAAAATAATTTTTCGCGTAACAATTGAATGAAAGCCGACTTCTTGGAGATATACGCCGACAGCTTAGGGTCGGCGTACGTTGAAAGCTGACAACTTCAAAGCCGTGCATCTAATGTGAAAATTTTTGCAAAACTCAGTTTACGCTAGCATCTGGGCTTGAAGGCGGTGGCCTTGAGCCGGCATACAGCCAAAATTTCCTCAACGAAAGCTTTTTCTGACCTAAACAGAAACTATATATATACATATAATATACTTACTGAGTATATATATATATGTATGATAATATATGTCACGCCCTGAGGGGTACCTTAAACGTGGCAGTCCGTCGTACATACACTAAGCCTAGGAATACTACCTTAGTCATGCAAAGGATTTCATATTATGTAACAAGGCGTACATCACAACCAAGGAGACGCATCGGGAGTAGCGCAATTTATATTGATAATAATAAGTAACAAGGCAAAGAGAATACTTAATATAAAACATAAGCATATCACGATTCAATTCTTAAGGCATATCTTCTATTATCTTCAATAAATATACGTCCCTACTCATATAGGTTATCACATATAAAGAACCTTACAAACTTTCTTCATCGTATGATTCCATATCCTTAATCATCCGTCCCTGACTTCCTTAAAGTCATGATCCTCAATTTAGGCACTAGCATACCTGCTCAACAAATCTATAGGGGTATAAGCTACAACTAGCTTAGTGAGTAAATCCCAAAATTCATACTTGAAGAAAATTATCATTCAAGTTTATTATTCACACATATGAAATGCAACAACCACGTGAGCATACAAGACATATGACTTTCCGGGAATCATATGTTGAATGAATTACGCCCTTCATTCGGGGTTGGGTATTCAGGCCAATTACAGCCACAACTTTTAAAAACACTTTTATAGATCTTACCGGCTCCTATACGCCATCAAAAATTTGTAGTTATTACAGGCTTTACTAGCCACCAAAAACTTGTAGTTATTACAGGCTCCTACTACCATCAAATTAAGTAGTTCTTACCGGCTCCTACTCGCCACTTACATGATATACCGGTTATGTCTACACCACTATTATACACTTATCCCACAATTGTATAGTAGCGAATGCAATGTGACTCAACATATGAAGTGCATGAATAATCTCTTTAATTACAGTCTAGTAGTTACATTTAACTTCTTTCAAGTGATCAACCAATTTCAAAACACTTCAAGATATTAATGCACATACAATCTTTATTACAACAAATCGAGTTCCGATATACTTAGTATCCTTTCAACATATTATCATACACTCCGTTTTCTTTTTCTTAAGTTCTAGTGCAACTATTTTACAAGCACAATCAAGAGTATGAAAAATAACGGGAAATAACTCACGATGTCATGTCGTCTATTCCTCTAAGCGGATGAGTCGTTCACACACTCCACTTAATCGTAACAATCCTCGGGGTAGAGGATCCTTCCTCGGGATCACCTAACCAAAGAAAATACCCACAATGAGTTTTTCTTGAAGATTTTCTTGCATTTTGACAAAACAATCGTCAAAGAACGTTAAGTTCGCATGAGGAATGTTCCAACATAAAATGGCCATAACTTGGTCATTTCAACTCGGAATTGCGCGTGTAATATACCGTTTTCTACCTATTCGAAAAGATCTATCTATTTCTAAGCTTATCCTTGTCATAAAAGGTCATTTGGGTTCCGAAAACGTCAGGTACATATTTAAACGAATTTTCTAAATTTTGCAAAAATTTCATTTTCTAACTCATCTCCATTTAAAGAAAATCCTTTTGAAATAATATAAATATATTTGATAAATACTTTTGAATATATAGGTATGCTCACTTTATATGCAAAAATCCCAATGGTAGTGTCCAACAATTTATAAAACAATTCATTTAGATTTATCTTTGAAATTGTTTTTTCAAGTATTTAAAGAAATTTTATATTTTACTAGGTTGTTATAAATGAGTATATTCTTATTTATTTTCTTCATTTCCCTTTCCAAAACAAGTAAAATTTCCTTTTAACCTTAGTTTTTCATAAATTTCGCTTCTAGTGAATAAAAGATCGATTTTTATCAAAAGTATATTTCTTCAAAACCTTTTTATAATTTTGTATTTAGGATGGTTTTAGAAAATGAATTGTCTTCTTATATTCATTTCTAAAATATAAGCTTTTGCTTTCTAAACTTGTTCTTTCATTTCTTTTTGAGAAGAATCATCTTTATAAAATCCATTATTATAAATCTTACCTCATTTATATTCCTTTGAAAATTAGTTCCTTCTTTTAGAAATTTGCAAATCATTATTTTTCCTAAGTGGGTTCACAACTTGATGAGTTGATTTTTTGTCTTAACTTTGAAAACTAGTTTGTTCCTTAGTTTAGAAAAGAATTTAAATCTTAAACTTTCGATATTAATGATTTATTTTTCTAAAAACTAGATTACCATAAAATACAAGGAAAATATTTATTTATGTTTTCTTTGGTAAAACTATCTTCGTTATTTAAGAAACTTGAGAAAACTTGTATTATTCTATTTCTAGGTTGTTGATAATAACCTCATGTTTGTGCTAAATCATAATTGGAAACTTAGCTTTGAGTTCATTTAGTAAACAAAATTCTATTTTTAGATTAGTTGAGACATTAACTTACGCAAATGCAAGTATCATGAGCATATAAAATAATAAGATCATAAGAAAATACTAAAAATAATTAATGAACAAGAAAGTAAAATATCAAGCATTGGAACCTTAGCTTCATCAAGGAATCCCGATCAAGTATTGGAGCCTTAGCTTTGTCAAGGCATCTCGGGACTAAGAATGGATTAGTCCGAAAGATTTAAAGAAAATGAACAAAACATTATTTTGACTTGATATGGACAAGTCTAAGACTAGAAAGACTAGTCTTAATAAAACAATTAAATTGCATAACTTGAATGTAAATAAATAACCAAATGAGCTTATATGCTCTAAATAAATATATATACATAATATACATAATATACATAATATAAGTTAGATTAGAAGCAAATAATAAACAATAATAATAACAACATAATAAAATAGGAAGCTTATGTACAAGAACAAAACATGAACATGTTGTTGTTTTACTACTCATATGAGTTTCAAAACAACACCATAGTCATGTTAAGTTACATGACAGAATGAATAATAGATGGAAGAAATATACCTAAAGTATGTAAGAGATATGGAGATGGTAATGAAATGGTATTATGTGAGTAGGATATGTGGTAGATGGTTTATGTATGAGACATGATTTTTGTGAGGAATTGATTTGAGAGAGTTTTGGTAGAGAGAATTCTTGGAGAGAATTTTGTGGAGAGATTTTGAGAGAGTTTTGGTAGTGTAAAGAATGGTGAAAGAATGGAAGAGGAAGAGGGTATTTATAGAATTTTGGAGTGTTTTTGGATGAATAAAATAATTGAAAAAGAAAATAAAAGAGAGGGAAATGGGGAGGAGTGGCGCCGGTTTTGGGCATTTAGAGGGGAAAAAATTATTTTATTTAATTTGTTTTGTGTAATAAAGAAGTAATGTAAAGTTGATGTGATTAAAGGTGTATTGGAAATGAAAAAAGTAAGAAAATAGATATATAGGTGTAAGAAATAGGTGTAAGAAAAAGTAACGATAGGTGAATAGTAGAAAAGTACTATGACTAGTAGATTAGACAATTAAAGTACCGGTAGTAATAAAAATACGCGTAATAATGCGATATCTGTAATTTTAGCTACCGAAAAATTCTAAAACTGATATTTTTGGAATCCTTGTATTTTTACGAGTTTATTGGTATAAACGGAATATTTTTAATATTCCGAGCTCCGGGACACGCTTTCGAGAACCGATCCCATTTGGGTCCGAAGGTCACTCGAATTTCGCGAATCTGATATTTTTATGTTACCCTATATTATTGCGAACTATTTGAAGCTATTAACTTAATTTCGTTTTCTAGGGTTTGAAAACACGGGATTGCCGATCTTAACACTAAGGTTCGTTATAGGCTTGTTAACTTTTAAGGTTTCGTTTTGATTTCTGATTTTTACTGAGTTATTTGTAAGATCGTATAATTTTTGAGTTTTGATCGTTTTAAAATTTTAGCTTGAAATTTATATTTTATTTTATTTGTGATTATTTATTTGTTTTAGTTCTCGGGATCGTTTAATCAAGTCTAGGTTTATGAGTTGACTCGATTTGACTTTTGTGGAAAATTTGGATTTTGTGATTCTAAATTTTACTGAAGGAATTAGGATTTTATTATCTCGTTGTTAAGCGGTATTTGGATTTATTGTTTCGATTTGCGTTTTAGGAATTGGGTTAGATTATTTAATCGACGTACGGACGTTGATTATATCAATAATTGGACTTTATATTTTGTTTCAGGGGTTCTCGTTTTCTCAAGATTGAGAGAACTCGTTTCTGTCTTATTGGAATTAAGTTTTAATTGGGTCGAGTTTTAAGGTTTCGTTTCCGGTATTTGACTCGGTCTAGAATTGAGTTTTAATCTCGAGTTGATTTTTCGGGTTTTTGATATTTGTACTTCTAAATTATTTTAAGGATTATGAAAATTTTTGGGGGTTTTACAATATGAGAATTTATTAGATAGTTAAATAAAAACAAGTATTCCAAACATATTTAAACTAATATCTAATATTTATTGAAACCCTAAGTTTAAGAAAAGGATATTGAATATTAATTAAAGTTAGTATTAGTCTAATATTTGTTTTAACAAGATAAAATAGGTAAGAATGGAATTGAAATAAGCTAATTTATTGAGTAATGTGACTCCTCAAAATAACTAAATAATTATGCCAGATAAAATAGGAGAAACACGACGATACTAAGTAATAATAATTACCAAAATATCGAGTCTAGGACACGAATCACTATAGGAATTTATTTAATTCGTATTGATGAATACTTTGTCTTAAATAGGTGACTTTGATACACTAGGGGATATACAGCTGATTACTACGACTAAGTCAGTATGAGCAGGTGAGTAATTCAGTCATATTGTATTGGTTGTGCTTGTAAGTAGCTGAATATGTATACAAAGATAATCAAATAAGTGTTGTTGAAAGTGTGATATGATCTGGTTGTATGATTGTTAAAATGTCTTACAAAGCGATAATGCAATGATTGATGTTGTGAAATAATATAATGATGATTGTGTGTAATGTATGGCTACCTTGAATGGATTAAGAATTATTGACTTAACAAAATAAGATGAACATGCATTGCACGAATTACATTATGCATATATGGTTGTGACTGTAAACCCCGAAAACTTCCACCATATGATACAACCCTAGATTAGAAAATGGGTTTGACTAGTAACCTTAAGAATTAATTAGAAACTCTAATTAGATAGATACTTTAAATTTGATCGGTTTAGGACTCATAGATTTATAAAAGGAACTTTTTGACCTCAAGTGATTCCAAAAACAAGATTTAGTATTCTGAGTTAATAATTCAGGTTTTGATCAAAGGAAACTTCCAATCCTAAACCCGAATCTTTGTCAAACAGCAGAATATATAGGAAAACCTAATATGAATATCAAGTGATTATCTTAGTATTCAAGAGCTTTGGAATTAAACCAAGGTATAGTAATGAACCTATACTTGCATTGAAACCCTAAAATTTGAGATTATTAGTTAGTAGTAAACTACATTGATAAGATTTCATAGTGAGTATCCAAATCTAAAATGTATAACTAGTATAGCCTATATATTAGTAGCTTTATTACTTAAATGTTCAATAGAGTTGTAGTTGGAAAATTGTGTTCTTAGGATAAACTGTTAGGATTATAAATACCCAATAAAAACATAAATTGATATATAACTTGAAATCTAGACTTCAAATATAGAATTGAATCATACCAATAACCAAATTAGGGTTTCTAAAGCCCTTGGAGTCTGAAACGAAAATTGACCCGAAAAGCTTTTCAAACTCAAATCGCGTAGGACAAGTTTTTCTTAAAAATTAGATACGTATTATTAAAGTTTAAATTTGTACTTTTTGTTAAACTAAACACTTCATAGGATTCATTAAAGACCTTTGTATATAATACTTACATATATAAGCTAAAATATACCCTAATATTGTATTAAACTACCCGAAAACCTAACTAAATAATAGTTAACTATTATATAATATATATATACTCATCCTGGCTTGCTGGAGACGAATTATGCATATGTTGGAGGGCTGAGATTTCATTGAATTTGGTGAGCCGAATTCCTCCATTATTTGTGAAAGTCAATACAAATCTTCTTCAAAGCAAATAAAAACGTGACAATCACCTCAGCCTTAATGACAATCAGACAAAGGATCAAATGGACAACAAACAAGAGGCAACTCGTTTGATTCAAGGAGGAACACGGCTGGGAAGTTGCACTAGGTAATATATATATATATATATATATGCAAACGAGCTCGGTTGGAGAAGCAAACGATTCCCAAAAATTCTCAAACCTTCCAGAACTCATCCATAGCTTATTAGGAGTCGAACAAAGCCAGGAATCGATTTTTAAACCATCGCATTAACCCAGTTCGAAATTTCGAACAAAACCCTAGGAAACGCGTGGAAAACGAGCTCGAGGTAAGAGATGTTATTCCGTGAATTTTCTTTGAGTTTTAAGGATTGCTATTAACTCTTAGACATCTTAGGAAGCTAACCAAGGTAGCTGGAAGCTTCGAATTTCATCGGAACGTCACGACGAAGGTAATCTTTCCAAACCCTAGCCGAGCTTGATGATCCGATTTCTTGAGGAACATGTTGTTTGAATTCAGTTTTTCTTGGATATTTAAGCTTCTAATGTTCCTAGGAGTAGTTTAGAACCAAAATCCCGACGTTCTAACGTCGGGATTCGCTGGATTGCCGCGGCTCATCGGGGAAGACGATGAACAGTGCTCCCCCGATGAGCACGGGCTGGGTACACGGGCGTGTACACCCCGTGTACCTCTCGGCCAATTTAAAAAAAAAAAAGAAAAGAAGAAAAAGGAAAAACGATTCTGAATAATATAATATATAATAAATATTAATATAATAATTCTGGATTTTTATATTTTTCCTGCATTTATTCATTTTCTGGAATAGTAATAATATATATAATAGTAAATCCGAATTTATTTATTATTTATTTAAATTCAAAAACAAAATTATTTTCTAACTTTATAAATGTAGAATGTTTTAATACTTAATTATTATTATTAATCCAAAAAGGAGTTTTTGAAATATAAATTACTAAGTAATAATTTTCGGTTAATAATTTTTAATTATAATTATTAATAATCTTTTTATTATTAAAAGAATTTTTGTTAAATTTTCGAAAATATTATTAAAAATAATATGAAGGTAAGACCAAAAATTACTTTAACATAAGATCATTAGTATAATTTAATGTAATAAAATATAATTATTCCTCCAATTTATTTTCGGAAATTGAATTATTATTTATTTATTAATATTATTATTATTATTGATTATTATTACTATTGTTATTATTATTATGATTATTATTATTATTATTATTATTATTATTATTATTATTATTATTATTATTATTGTTTTTTGTTGTTTTAGTATTATTGATAGTATAATTATTTTATACTATTATTGATGTTAATTATTAATGTTTTACGATTTTCGAAAAAGGGAAAATAAATTCGAAAATAGTTATTATTAAGTTAATAAATTTTTTATTAGTAAAAATGTTTTCATAAAAGATATATATGTATAAATTATGAGTTAGTAAATATTAAGTATACTAGAATAGCTATATGAAAACAGATAACAATGGAAATTTAAATACTCCAAATTTGTGAGTATAGAAGTATCTATAGCTATAAGAAAAATTTATTAATAATTTAAAGAAAATTGATATATTTAGGCAATAAAAATGAATTAATGAAGTTATTAACTTTTCAAATACCCAATTGATCGTTCACATATCCAACCAGAACCAACCATTAGGACATTTAAGTTTTAGAAACTCAATTATATAGTCTAGAAATTTTTAATCTTTATATTGTCTATATCAATAGGTGACTCGGGTATTGGGGAGGACCTACCTGAAGATTACTACGATTAACTAGGATGGGCAGGTGAGTGATTCAGTTTTATTACATTGGTTGTGCTTGTACTAGTAGTGAACTTCAATAAAAAGATAATGAAAATTGATGATCTGTTTAAAATATGAAAGTTGTGGATTGTATTCCATTGATTGCCATGTCACTCTAAAACAAGTGATAACACAATTGCCTGTATCTAGATAATGTTTGTAGTATATAATGAATTGTCTGTTTGGTTGATCACCCCTAAATTGACTAATAACTACTGGTACCATAATGAAAAATAATCATGCATAACATACTATGCATAAAAAGCATTGAGTAAGTGGTAGCCTACTACGTGTTAGATTCTCGGATCTCTGGTAATGCTTGAATTATCTAGGCCAGAGAGCTAGTAGTTAATTGCAAGATTACTTTTGTTCTGTTAATACCATAGGAACTACATGGTAAATGAAGGACGCCGCTTATGGTATTACTTGAGAATAACTAACACTTAATGGAGTTTCTAAAGCTAAACAGGAAATAAATAATGAACATGATAAGTATAAAGAGATAACTAAATTGAGATTGTTATTTCCTGAAAGCTTAAGTATCTCCTGGGTAGGTGGACCATAGATTGTGATCCTTCAACCCCGATGGGAGGGCGTAAATCTTCATCCTGTTTGGATTCCGGTTATCCAAGCTTGTAATGTTCATTTGTGTGATTGCTGCATTTCATATGATTGTTAAATAACTTGTATGTTATGTGTAATAAATTCTGGTTACTCACTGAGCTCGTGTTTTAGCTCACACTCCCACAGTCCTTTCAGGTTCACTCTGCGACCGTGGCTCATTACTAGCAGGAGCATGGTCCCGGTAAGAGACTAGAAGCCAGAAGTTAAAGTTTAGTATAGAATTAGAATATCTATATCTGTATAGTCTTATGGTGCATGTAATGTGCATTAGAAGCATCAGTTAAGTGTAAGGAATTCTGAAGCATATGATCTGTAATATAGTAGTTTGTAATAGTTGTTTACTAATTTACATCTTATATATGTTTGTTTATTCCATCCAAGCAACTAAAAGATCCTGTTTTTGAAAATCATGTCACTCCTAGAAGGTAACCTAATAATGATAATCAAGTGGTTCTTGATTTATTACTAGAATACCCTCGGGGCGTGACAGATTTAAGTTGGTATCAGAGCCTGGTTGCTGGTATAGGAAAAACAAATATATGTAAGAAGGTGAATAGTAAATGCAGTTAAAGTACCAATTTAGCTTAAGTAGAACCATGTGAGTTAATGGGTAGTTATTAGAAGAAGTAGATGCACAATTAGGAATAAAATCTGTGTGATTACTAATCATACAAATTTTATTGTGTGCAGACCAATCCCGCAGTTTGTCATATTAAATGGCAAATTTTTAGCATGATGGAGGAGGAGACACTTACTGATTATAGGCGCCGACTCCGAGTCTTAGTAGAAGATTTGGCATTGTCTGGCATTACAAAAACCCTGGATGAAATTTTCAGCACTTGGAAGAAAGGTTTACAACCCATGTTGAAGACTTGGTTGTTTTTAGTGGAAAGAGCTTTTCCAAATAAGGGCACAGCAGTAGAGACCATCTACAGGTTTGAGAGATTGATCATCCAGAAGGGTGGAGGCATAGAGATTGACAATATAGCCTTCATTGTGTCAGCCCGATCAGTGAGGCCTGATCTTCCAGACTTTAGGATTGGATTCCTATTGGAGGTGATTGGATATATGCACATGATATCAGGTATGATCATGCCTTAGTTCGGGAGGATACTGCTCCTGATGATGAGTGGATGCTGACCATGTGATCAGAAGCCATCCTTCCAGAAGTGTTTTAACAAACAGGCCCCCTATATACCAGAAGATGAAGGTGAGTTTCAGTCCATTAGGAGAGCAGCTAATAAAAGAAGACAAGCAGCTATGCAGACCACAGTGGTTATGCAAAGTGTGACTACAGCCATGATAGATGAAAAAGAAGGTAAAAAGAGAAGGAGGGAAGCAGAAAAATTTGTCTCCAATTATAATTATGCTCACTGGACTGGTACTGCTCATGGGGGTGGATTGAGGAAGATGTGACACCTTCTGGTGATATGGAGAAACCTGCTACTAAAGGTATCCGGATGATGGATACCAATCTGACTTTAGCACCACCAGGGGGTAGAGGGAGGATGGAGAGTGATGACAGTAGTTCAGAGGAGGAGGATCACTATCCACAGTTAGGCCCTCGGGAGAAGGGCAAGGGACCTCTGTACCCTAGCCCATAGAGTAGCTTTGATATATGCCTTGATAGACTATATACTAATGTACTGTTTTGAGGAACTTATTGTCATATAAATATGTAGTATGAAGCATGATAACCTTGAAGTAGTTGTGAGGGAAAATAGAACTAGTGTTAGTGCAAATTTTGGATTGTACATAAAGCACTAACTATATAATATATGTGTGTTTTGATTATGAAATATGGATGTGAAATATGTATGATTACTTGTAATCTCTCTTTAGGTTGAGTTTTTTTAATTAACTCAAGTAATATGTTTTATGATACTAGAATGCCAAGAGGAAGAGGCAGAGGTAGAAATACAAGGATATCTGAGAATCCAACAAATGCCTCCACCACCTCAAAATCCATTAGGATGTGTTGAAAAACCTGCAACAACAAAATGAATTAATTTTGCAAGCTCTACAAAATATGCGAGCTACACATGCGGTACCTCCAACTGAAGTACCAGAAGCTCCTCCTGTGAATACTAGGAGGAATGAAAGATATACTACACCTGCTCAATTTCAAGAAAATGGACCGGTAAACCCAAATGAATCGGCGGCTGAGGTACAAGGACCAATAAGATATGAACCAGAACTACCACCGCCACCACCATTGCGTCCTCAAAGAAATGTATTGCCTGAATTCATCAAATGCAATCGGTACTTCGAAGGATTTCCCGGTAAGCCAGAGGAAGCTGAAGACTGGCTAGCTCAAATTGAACGATCTCTTGATGTATTCCAGGTACCGGAAGCTTTAAAAGTACCGTATGGAACTTATTTGCTCCGATTGAGAGCAAGATTGTGGTGGAACTCTAAACAGAGGACATTGCCTCAACCCATCAATTGGGAAACATTCAAACAGGAATTTCTAAAAGAATACTTTCCCAGCAGTTTAAAGGCAAAGTACAGTACTGACCTGATGAATCTAACACAAGGCATTAAGACAATTGATGAATACGAGCACGAATTCAATCGGTTACTTCAATTTGCACCAGATGCCTACAGAGATAGTGATGAATTAAAAGGCAAACTTTCATGGCAGGATTAGAACCCAATTTTCAAAGGAGATTAGCCGAGTTTGAAATTTCAAATTTCGCAGCATGTTGAAAAAGCAAGAACCATTGAACGAGCCAAGAAATATGAAGTTGAAAGATATAAGAAACGGGGAATGACATTTGGTAAAAGACATTTGAGGAGACAGGGACAAGCTTTGTTCCTAAGAAAAAGAGATTCTTTAAACCTATGGGAAATGTGAAAAATAGGAATGTTGAAAATGTTTCGTGCTGGAAATGCAAGGGAGCTCATTACCCGAGGAATTGTCCACATCTACAACAAAAATGTTATTACTGTGGCGAAGTGGACATATGGTTTTTGCATGCCCAAAGAAAAATAGTGCAACCTGTTTCATTTGTAAGAAAATTGGACATATAGCAACTCATTGTCCACAACGAGTGAACGCAGTTGCTGGATCTTCCAATCCTAAAGGCATTGCCAATACAACTGGACCCAAAAATGGAAATGCTAGTGCTAGCAAAGCCATGACAGCAGCAAGGGTATATGCTATGCAGGGAACCCCAATTGAGGAAGGAGAAATAGAAGAAGAGGATGGAGAAAATGTGTGGGATGAAGCTGATCCAGACGATTACAGTCTCATTGCAGGTACTTGAATTAATAATTAATTTGTTTATTTAAGTAGTTAATCGGTATAACCCTACTTAGATAACCAAATATTCTTGTAGAGAATAATAACCTGTGTTTAATAATTAGGAACAATCCAATTGAAAGGTCAATCTGCTTATGCTTTATTTGATACGGGAGCAACACACTCTTTTATCAATACGGGTTTAGCAAGGAGACTGGAATATCCCATCGAGACCATGACTAAGGAACTAGGAGTTACTACACCCACGGGGGACTTAGTGATGGCTCGGGAAATAATGAAGGGATATCCATTAGAAATTGGGGGACAGAAATCCTTGGCTAACTTAATCTTGGTGGACCTCCAAAAATATGATGTTATCTTAGGTATGACATGGCTAACTGCTGCAAAAGCAAAAGTCGATTGTCGTCTTAAGACAATATCTTTTGTGAATAACCAAGGAGAAAGAAAAGAATTTAAGGGGAAGTCCTCAAGGAAGTCGAAGGTCGGATAATGACCATAGAAGGATAGAAAAAATATGGATGGAATCAAACGAAAGTATCCATAAGGTGAATGAGGACGAGTCCAAGAAGACAGATGTTCATACTACCAGGGCAGTATGTGACTACCCAGAAGTGTTTCCCGATGAGTTACCAGGCTTACCCCACATAGAGAGGTGGAGTTTTCAATTGATTTGATACCAGGAACCGAACCAGTATCAAAAGCTCCATATCGCATGGCACCAATAGAATTGAAAGAACTAAAGGTGCAATTACAAGAACTGATGGATAAAGGGTTCATCAGACCAAGCGTATCACCATGGGGAGCACCAGTATTGTTTGTCAAGAAGAAAGACGGTTCAATGAGACTCTGTATTGATTATAGAGAATTAAACCGAGTAACTATTAAGAACAGATACCCTTTGCCCCGAATTGATGATCTTTTTGATCAATTAAAGGGAGCCAAGGTGTTTTCTCGAATTGATTTGAAATCTGGGTATCATCAAATCCGAATCAAGGCAGAAGACATACCAAAAAGCATTCCGACTAGGTATGGTCATTATGAATTCCTAGTTATGCCATTTGGATTGACGAATGCACCTGCTGTTTTCATGGACTTGATGAATCGCGTTTTCAAACCTTTATTGGATGTTTGTGTGATTGTCTTCATAGATGACATATTGATATACTCGGTTACAGAGGAACAACATGATGAACATTTAAGAACCGTATTGCAAATACTACAAAGGAACCAGCTTTATGCCAAGTTGTCCAAATGTGAGTTTTGGCTCAAAAGTATATCCTTTCTAGGACATATTGTGTCAGGAGATGGAATTTCAGTTGATCCTGCTAAAATTAAGGCTATCGTGGAATGGAAAAGACCGGGAACTGTTACAGAGATACGAAGCTTCTTAGGATTGGCAGGATACTATCGGAAATTTGTGCAGGACTTTTCGAGAATTGCACGACCACTGACACAATTAACCAAGAAGAATGAAAAATTCTTGTGGAATGAAAAACGTGAATGGAGTTTCCAGGAGTTGAAAAAGAGACTGGTTTCTGCACCGATACTAGTTCTGCCCAATGACCAGGATCCTTACACTATTTATAGTGATGCATCCAAGAATGGTTTGGGATGTGTATTATATGCAAATGGAAAAGTGATAGCGTATGCTTATAGACAGTTAAAACCCCATGAGTAATTATCCTACTCATGATCTAGAATTAGCTGCTATTGTCTTTGCACTCAAAATTTGGCGTCATTATTTGTATGGGCAGAAGTGTGAAATATACACAGATCATCAGAGCTTGAAGTATATATTCACCCAGAAGGAATTGAACATGAGGCAACGTAGATGGTTGGAATTAATCAAAGACTATGATTTAACCATCAATTATCATCCTGGCAAGTGAATGCGGTAGCCGATGCTTTAAGCCGTAAAAATTATGGAGAGGTAGCCTCATGTTGACAGAACAGAAAGAACTCATTAGGGAATTTGAAAATTTAAAGTTGGAATTTTCATACAAGGTTTGGACGCAATTAACAGCTTAACCTTGGAACCCACTTTACTACAACGAATAAAAGAGGCTCAAAGAAAGGATGAAGAACTCCAGGCAATCAAAAAGGTATCACAAGGGAAATATAAGGACTTTCAAATAGATGAAAATGGAGTATTAAAATGAATAAAAGATTGTGTGTACCACATGATGAAAGTTTGAGGAAAGAAATAATGAATGAAGCACACTATTCTGGATATACCGTACACCCCGGTGAAACTAAGACCTATCAAGAGCTGAGAAGTGCATATTGGTGGAACGGGATGAAAAATGATATTGCTCAATTCGTGGCCAGATGTGAAATATGTCAGAGGGTAAAAGCGGAACATCAAAAACCAGGGGGATTGTTGAAACCATTGTCTATTCCAGAATGGAAATGGGATCAAATATCTATGGATTTTGTAAGTTCGTTACCCAAGACAAGTGCAGGTTATGATGCTATTTGGGTTATTGTGGATAGACTCACTAAATCAGCCCATTTCTTACCAATCAATATGACCTATCCCTTGAGAAGTTGGCCCGGTTGTACTTAAAGGAAATTGTGAGACTACATGGGATACCAGCTAACATAGTGTCAGATCGAGATCCACGGTTTGTTTCTAGATTCTGGCAAGGATTACAAAAAGCATTGGGAACTCAGTTGAGTTTAGTACGGCCTATCATCCCCAGACCGATGGACAAACAGAAAGAACAATCCAAACAATGGAGGACATGTTGAGATCATGCATCTTGGAATTTAAAGGAAATTGGGATCAACATTTGCCACTAGTGGAATTTGCATACAATAATAGCTACCATTCTAGTATAGGGATGCCACCCTATGAAGCTTTATATGGTAGAAAATGTCGATCTCCGTTATTCTGGGATAATTTGGAAAAAGTACTAGTTGGACCCGAACTGATTCAAGAAACAATCAACAAAGTTTCAGTGATAAAAAGAAGGAAAGAAGCCCAGGATAGACAGAAAAGCTGGGCAGATTTGAAAAGAAGGGAACTTGAATTTAAAGAAGGAGAACATGTTTACTGAAAGTAAGTCCAATAAAAAGTCTTCATAGCAGACAAGTAAAAGGAAAATTAAGTCCTAGATAGTAGGACCATTTGAAATATGGAACGAGTGGGAAATCTGGCATATCGTCTTGCATTACCACCCAAACTATCTGGTATACATAATGTTTTTCATGTATCGTACTAAGGAAATATGTACCAAATCCAGATAAGGTTGTTGAGCTGGAACCACTTGACCTGAAAGAATTTGACTTATGAAAAGCACCCTATCCGGGTCCTAGACAAGAAAGTACAAGTCCTCAGAAATAAAGAAATCCACTACGTCAAAGTACTATGGGATCCTCGGACTGAAGAAGTAACTTGGGAGTTAGAAGAGGAAATCAAAAAGAATTATCCACAGCTGTTCGAATATCCAGGTACGCTCTCAAGCTTTGAGGACAAAGCTTATTTTAAGGGGGGGAAAATGTAAACCCCGAAAACTTCCACCATATGATACAACCCTAGATTAGAAATTATGGGTTGACTAGTAACCTTAAGAATTAATTAGAAACTCTAATTAGATAGATACTTTAAATTTGATCGGTTTAGGACTCATAGATTTATAAAAGGAACTTTTGACCTCAAGTGATTCCAAAAACAAGATTTAGTATTCTGAGTTAATAATTCAGGTTTGATCAAAGGAAACTTCCAATCCTAAACCCGAATCTTTGTCAAACAGACAGAATATATAGGAAAACCTAATATGAATATCAAGTGATTATCTTAGTATTCATAGAGCTTTGGAATTAAACCAAGGTATAGTAATGAACCTATACTTGCATTGAAACCCTAAAATTTGAGATTTAGTTAGTAGTAAACTACATTGATAAGATTTCATAGTGAGTATCCAAATCTAAAATGTATAACTAGTATAGCCTATATATTAGTAGCTTTATTACTAAATGATTCAATAGAGTTGTAGTTGGAAAATTGTGTTCTTAGGATAAACTGTTAGGATTATAAATACCCAATAAAAACATAAATTGATATATAACTTGAAATCTAGACTTCAAATATAGAATTGAATCATACCAATAACCAAATTAGGGTTTTCTAAAGCCCTTGGAGTCTGAAACGAAAATTGACCCGAAAAGCTTTTCAAACTCAAATCGCGTAGGACAAGTTTTTCTTAAACAATTAGATACGTATTATTAAAGTTTAAATTTGTACTTTTTGTTAAACTAAACACTTCATAGGATTCATTAAAGACCTTTGTATATATATACTTACATATATAAGCTAAAATATACCCTAATATTGTATTAAACTACCCGAAAACCTAACTAAATAATAGTTAACTATTATAATATATATATACATCATCCTGGCTTGCTGGAGACGAATTATGCATATGTTGGAGGGCTGAGATTTCATTGAATTTGGTGAGCCGAATTTCCTCCATTATTTGTGTAAAAGTCAATACAAATCTTCTCAAAGCAAATAAAACGTGACAATCACCCAGCCTTAATGACAATCGACAAAGGATCAAATGGACAACAAAAAAGGCAACTCGTTCAGATTCGAAGGAGAACACGGCTGGGAAGTTGCACTAGGTTATATATATATATATATATGCAAACGAGCTCGGTTGGAGAAGCAAACGATTCCAAAAATTCTCAAACCTTCCAGAACTCATCCTAGCTTATTAGGAGTCGAACAAAGCCTAGGAATCGATTTTTAAACCATCGCATTAACCCAGTTCGAAATTTCGAACAGAAACCCTAGGAAAACGCGTGAAAACGAGCTCGAGGTAAGAGATGTTATTCCGTGAATTTTCTTTGAGTTTTAAGGATTGCTATAACTCTTAGACATCTTAGGAAGCTAACCAAGGTAGCTGGAAGCTTCGAATTTCATCGGAACGTCACGACGAAGGTAATCTTTCCAAACCCTAGCCGAGCTTGATGATCCGATTTCTTGAGAACATGTTGTTTGAATTCAGTTTTTCTTGGATATTTAGCTTCTAATGTTCCTAGGAGTAGTTTAGAACCAAAATCCCGACGTTCTAACGTCGGGATTCGCTGGAATTTTGCCGCGGCTCATCGGGGAAGACGATGAACAGTGCTCCCCCGATGAGCACGGGCTGGGTACACGGGCGTGTACACCCCGTGTACCTCTCGGCCAATTTAAAAAAAAAAAAGAAAAAGAAGAAAAGAAAAACGATCTGAATAAATATAAATATTAAAAATATTAATATAATAATTCTGGATTTTTAATATTTTTCCTGCATTTATTCATTTTCTGGAATAGTAATAATAATATATAATAGTAAATCCGAATTTATTTATTTATTTATTTAAATTCAAAAACAAAATTATTTCTACTTTATAAATGTAGAATGTTTTAATACTTAATCTATTATTATTAATCCAAAAAGGAGTTTTTGAAATATAAATTACTTAAGTAAATAATTTTCGGATAATAAGTTTTTAATTATAATTATTAATAATCTTTTTATTATTAAAAGAATTTTTGTTAAATTTTCGAAAATATTATTAAAAATAATATGAAGGTAAGACCAAAATTACTTTAACTAAATATAAGACATTAGTATAATTTTAATGTGATAAAATATAATTATCCATCCAATTTATTTTCGGAAATTGAATTATTATTATATTTATTAATATTATTATTTTATTGATTATTATTATATTGTTATTATTATTATTGATTATTATTATTATATTATTATTATTATTATTATTATTTATTATTATTATTATTTATTATTATTATGTTGTTTTAGTATTATTGATAGTATAATTATTTTAATACTATTATTGATGTTAATTATTAATGTTTTACGATTTTCGAAAAAGGGAAAATAAATTCGAAAATAGTTATTATTAAGTTAATAAATTCTTATTAGTAAAAATGTTTTCATAACAAGATATATATGTATAAATTATGAGTTAGTAAATATTAAGTATATACTAGAATAGCTATATGAAAACAGATAACAATGGAAATTTAAATACTCCAAATTTGTGAGTATAGAAGTATCTATAGCTATAAGAAAAATTTATTAAGTAATTTAAAAGAAATTGATATATTTAGGCAATAAAAATGAATTAATGAAGTTATTAACTTTTCAAATACCAATTGATCGATTCACATATCCAACCAGAACCAACCATTAGGACATTTAAGTATTTAGAAACTCAATTATATCTAGAAATTTTTAATCTTTATACTCTATATCAATAGGTGACTCGGGTATTGGGGAGGACCTACCTGAAGATTACTACGATTAACTAGATGGGCAGGTGAGTGATTCAGTTTTATTACATTGGTTGTGCTTGTACTAGTAGTGAACTTTCAATAAAAAGATAATGAAATTGATGATCTGTTTAAAATATGAAAGTTGTGGATTGTATTCCATTGATTGCCATGTCACTCTAAAACAAGTGATAACACAATTGCCTGTATCTAGATAATGTTGTAGTTATAATGAATTGTCTGTATTGGTTGATCACCCTTAAATTGACTAATAACTACTGGTACCATAATGGAAAAATAATCATGCATAACATACTATGCATAAAAGCATTGAGTAAGTGGTAGCCTACTACGTGTTAGATTCTCGGATCTCTGGTAATGCTTGAATTATCTAGGCCAGAGAGCTAGTAGTTAATTGCAAGATTACTTTTGTTCTGTTAATACCATAGGAACTACATGGTAAATGAAGGACGCCGCTTATGGTATTACTTGAGAATAACTAACACTTAATGGAGTTCTAAAGCTAAACAGGAAATAAATAATGAACATGATAAGTATAAAGAGATAACTAAATTGAGATTGTTATTTCCTGAAAGCTTAAAGTATCTCCTGGGTAGGTGGACCATAGATTGTGATCCTTCAACCCCGATGGGAGGGCGTAAATCTTCATCCTGTTTGGATTCCGGATTATCCAAGCTTGTAATGTTCATTTGTGTGATTGCTGCATTTCATATGATTGTTAAATAACTTGTATGTATGTGTAATAAATTCTGGTTACTCACTGAGCTCGTGTTTTAGCTCACACTCCCACAGTCCTTTCAGGTTCACTCTGCGACCGTGGCTCATTACTAGCAGGAGCATGGTCCCGGTAAGAGACTAGAAGCCAGAAGTCTAAAGTTTAGTATAGAATTAGAATATCTATATCTGTAATAGTCTTATGGTGCATGTAATGTGCATTAGAAGCATCAGTTAAGTGTAAGGAATTCTGAAGCTTATGATCTGTAATATAGAGTTGTAATAGTTGTTTACTAATTTACATCTTATATATGTTTGTTTATTCCCTCCAAGCAACTAAAAGATCCTGTTTTTGAAAATCATGTCACTCCTAGAAGGTAACCTAATAATGATAATCAAGTGGTCCTTGGTTGTTATTACTAAATACCCTCGGGCGTGACAGTGACAACCTACTATGTATTAATATTTCGGATCTCTATTTTCGCTTCGTTGCTCTAATGTGTTAGTTCTTCCAAGGTTCTCTTTGGTCTGGCGATCCTATGAGGAACTAAAAGGCACCGAAGAACGTCGCCCGTAGAATCGCTTTGAAATGATTAATACTTAGGGAGTTTCTAAGGGGATTACAGGAGATGGTTTGTGCAATTAACTATATTCAAAGTGATAACCTTAAAACGAGAAATCGTTGATTCTCCTATGTACTTAGTCTCTCCTGGGCAGGTGGGTCATTGAGTACTGGTTCTTCAACCTATTAAAAAGAGGGGCGTATATCTTTTTCTTGTTTGGATTTTAGATCATCCAAACTTGTATCTATGCATATGGTTGAGTGCTTGCATTGCATATGATTGGCTAATAATTTTGTGATGTGTGATATGTCTGGTTATTCACTGAGTTGTGGTTTCGCTCATACTCTTACAGTCTTTTCAAGTTTACTTTATGACCCTGGTTAGTTACATCCAAGAATATAGTTCTGGCAAGAGCTTTGAAGTTAGAAGTCTACAGATATATTTTAGTTTGATGGTTATGTACTATTAGATTAGATTATTTAGTTGTGTACTCCAAAAGAACTATATAGTTTGTAATAGTTTTGTAATGTTTATTCACTAAGTTATTTCTTTCATATATTTGTTATTTCTTATCAAGCAACTAAAAAGATCCTGTTGTTTTGAAAACATGTCATTCTCTGAAGGTAATCTAGTGATAGTATTCAAGTGTAACTTGTTTGCTACTACTAGAGTACCCTCGGGGCGTGACATTTTCGAGAACTATATGTTGAATGGATTTACGCCCTCCATTCGGGGTTTAGTGATATGTAACCTCAAAACGAGTAGTTTTAGTTAAATTATGCTTTCGATCAATACCGCCAAGCATATTAAGTTTACATGATTTGAGCCATGCTTCTGGATTTTCGCCAAGTATTTAATTCCATGTTGCCAAGCAATCGCTTTCATCATAACCACCAAGTATTGCTTTCGACCGAGCTATCATCCTTCTCACCCAAAGATAATAACCCCATGCAATGTGACTCATTTCGTGGTTTACATGAATCAATTTATTTAAATTATCATAGCATCATTATTAATAATTTTAAGGTGATCATACAATTTCATACATATCAAGTACTATACTAAAACAAACAATTATTTACAATCAATTCTTGTCTTGATATTCTTATAGTACTTTCAACAATTTTTACATACATATAAAGTTATCTTTACTTAATTCTAGTGCGACTAAACTACAAGCACAAGCAAGTAAAGCTTTTTAAGGAAATAAACTCTCGTTGTCATGTCAAAACTTCTTCTAAGCGGATGAGTCGTTCAAACAACCTACTTAGTCGTAATAATCCTTGCAGTACAGGTATTCTTCCTCGAAATCACCTAGTCAAGGAAAATATCTAAAATGAGTATTTCTTGATGACTTTCTTGAATTTTGATAAAACAATATCATAAGAACGTCAAAGTTCGTATAAAGGATGATTCCAATTTAAAATGGCCATAACTTGGTCATTTTAACTTGGAATTGTGCATATAATATACCGATTTCTACCTACTCGAAAAGGTCTATCCATTTCTAAAACTATTTTCACCAAACTAGATCGTTTAGGTTCTGAAACAGTTGCGATCGAATTCACCATGAATTTTTCCCATCACAAAAGCGATTTGTTTCAAACATTAAACCATCCAAAAATTGCTTTGATAAATACTTAGTTATCTATATAGTTGAAAATTTTCTTTTTCATAAATATGTAGCTCATATTTCATCCATGCTCAAGTGTTTATTGTCCATTAAAATTTCTTAAGTAAAACAAATGTCAATTAAAAGTTTAGAAAATTAAAGTTTACAAGAAATTCATTTTTGTAACTCCTTTTTAAGATGAATATTTTGATTCCTTTGTTTTCAAAGAATAATTTTATGTTTATCTCACTATTCTCCTAAATGACTTTTTGATAAATTTCTTCTTTTCTAAATTCTCAATATTAGTGCTACTTTTCCTATTTGTTTTCTTTGACTATTTATTTGAAAATCTTTTGTTTTGAAAACTCCCATTCTCTTTTTATGGAATTTCCTTATATTATGTTTTTTTTTTATGGAAAACATTTTAGTTTCAAAAGTTATCTTCTTTTAGGAAAACAAAGTAATATAGAAATGATTTAAAAAGCTTTTTCAAAACAAAAAGTAGCTTTTAAAATTGTAGTGAGTTCTTCTTAAAGTTTGGAAAAGAATAAATTTATTTTTGTTAAACCATAGATTCTATATTTCATAAAAACTATTCTTAAGTGATAAAATCTCCTTTTTGTAAAATTATAATTAAAGTTTTAAAGGTTTGGACAACAATGTTAATGGGCAAGATTATGAGAAATAATAACAAGCAAAAATAACATAAATAATAAATAAAGTCAAGTATTGGGAGTCTTTGCTTCTTCAAGGCTCTTGAGACTAAGAAGTACACTAGTCCCAAAATAAAAGAAAGAAAATTGTTTTGACTTGATGAGGATAAGTTTAAGACTAGAGACTGGTCTTAAAACAACATAAAATAAATAAATTGGAAGGGGACAAATAAATAAATTACTTTGAATGAAAATAAATAAATTGCAAGTGAGCTTATATGCTCTAAAGAATATATATATATATATATGTAGATATATAATAATACTTAGTTAGATATAATAACAATAATAATATGAACAAAGTAAAGTAACAACATAAACATAAATAGATATTCCTGAATAAGAACAATGCATGAACATAGTGCAGCTTCCATAACATTTAGTTTTTGGAAACTCACACCATGGTTATGTAAAGTCACATGACATAAGAAAAAGAATTTGATAAAGAAAATTTTTATCTAAAGAGTGTTTTAATATATTATGTGTGAATATGTTTTGTGTATATAGAAGGAGGTTTGAGAATATTTTGAGAGAGTAAGTGGAGAGTGTTGAGAGAAAAATTTGAGAGAGATTTGGTAGTGGATTTGTGGGTAGTAATTGTGTAAAAGAAGTGAAAGAGGAAGGGGTATTTATAAGAAATGAAGAGTGAATTTTTGTGTTTTAAATAAAAAAATTAAAAGAAATAGAGAAAGAGAATGGGGGAGGGTGTGCTGGCCACTATGTGAGAGAGGGGAAGAGAGAGTTTTATTTTGTATTTTTGTTGATTAAATGAAGTAATAAGGTAGATGTGAAAAAAGTTATGAAAACGGTAAAAAGTAAAGGTAATAGATGTATAGGGTGTAAGAATAGGTGTTAGAAAAAGAGATACAAGAATAGTGTAGAATAGTAATTAATAGCATAATGTAAAGTAGATATGACTAATAAAGTACCGGTAGTATGAAAATATGCATATAATTACGATATCTGTTATTTTTACTTATCAAAAAATTATAAAATTGATATTATTGAAAATCTTATATTTTTACGAGTCTAGCGGTATATCCAGAATATTTTTATTATTCCAAGCCCCAAGACACATTTTTCAAAAATTGTATCTGTTTGGGTTCAAAACGATTTGCGGTTTTACTAATCTGATCTTTTTAAGCTTCTTTATGTAATTACGAACTATTCTACATACTAATCTCTTACTTACTTTCTTGGGTTGCTAACATGGGATTGCTGGATTATTACATCTAATTAGGGTTTTGTTGATCTTAAGGTTTCCGGTTGACTTTCAAATTAGGATTTAAGCTAAACTGATTTACAAAACTTTGGGGGTTTACACATAATCTAGCAAGGTTTGTTTATCCATAAAACTTGTGCACAACAGCTTCCGACAGTTATATATTCAGCTTTAAGAGTTGAAAGTACAACTAAATTTTACTTCTTTGAGTGCCAAGATATTATGGAGTTTCCAAGAAAGTGATATGTGCCACTTATACTTTTTTTATCTACTATACACCCATCAAAGTCAGTATTAGAGTATCTAACTAGATCAAAAGAGATAAATTTTGGATACCATAAACCAATTTCAATCGTGTCTGCAAAATACTTGAATAGGTGTTTTATTATATTCAAGTGTGATTCATTTGGGCATGATTAAATCGTGCACATATATACACCAAGAACATGATATAAGGTCTAGAAGCTATTAAATACAAAAAACTGCCTATCATGCCTCTATAAAGTTTTCGACAAATATTTTTCCCATTTTCATCTTTGTTAACTTTTACATTTGTGGTCATAGGTGCAGATCTTTTTTACAATTATCTATTTTGAATCTATTCAAAAGTTCTTTGGTATATTTAGATTGATTTATGAATGTTCCATTTTCAGGTTGCTTTATTTGAAGACCTAAGAACTAATTGAGTTCTTTCATCATGCTCTTGTCAAATTCGTTTGTCATGCACTTAACAAATTCATTTATAAGATTCATGTGAGTAGCTCCAAACACAATGTCATCCACATAGATTTGTACAATTAATATGTCGAACTTATGATTTTTGATAAACAGAGTTGTATCAATTTTTCCTCTAGAAAATCCTTTGTTTAAAAGGAAGCTACTGAGTCTTTCATGCCAAGCTTTAGGATCTTGCTTATGACCATAAAGAGCTTTGTTAAATTTGAAGACATGATGATTAGGGAATTCATCATTTCAAAACCTGGTGGTTACTTTACATAAACTTCTTCTTTTATAAAAGCATTTACGAAAGCACTTTTGACATTCATTTGAAAAAGAGCAAAATTTTTTAAAGCAGCAAATTCCAAAAGCATTTTAATAGCTTCTAATCCAGTAACTAGAGCGAATGTCTTATCAAAATCTATGCCTTCTTCTTGATTATATTCTTTAGCAACTAATCTAGCTTTATTCCTTATTATTATTCCATATTCATCAAGTTTGTTTCTATAAACCCGTTTGGTTCCAATAACTGGTCTACTACAAGGTCTAGGAACCAATTTCCAAACTTCATTTCTTATGAACTGGTTTAATTCTTCTTGCATAGCTTGTACCAAAAACTCATCTTTTAAAGCTTCTTCAATATCTTTAAGCTTGGTTTGAGATAGAAAAGCAAGATTACTCATGTTTCTTAAAGATGATCTTGTTTGTATCCTATTAGAAGGTTCACCTACTATTAGATCTTTTGGATGTGATCTTGCATATTTTCATTTTTTAGGATGATCATTGCTAACAGATTCATGCACAACATCCTCATTATGTTTATTTTCTTCTTTATTATTATTTTCAAGAGAAAACTGATTCAAATCAGCATAAACAACATCCACATCATCATATGAACATGAATGAGGCAAAGAATCATCAAAGCAACATGAATGGATTCTTCTACAACTAATATTCTTTTATAAGCATTCCATATGCTTTACTAGTTAAGGAATAACTGAAAAATACCTTCATCAATTTTAGCATCAAACTTAGTTAATTGTTCTTTTCTATGGTTTAAGATGTAACATTTAGTACCAAATGGATGAAAATAAGAAATGTTAGGTCTTTTTCCTTTCTAAATTTCATAGGGGGTTTTCTTGAGAATTAGTCTTATGAAAAATCTATTTAATATATAATAAGTAGTATTTACAGTTTCAGCCTAAAAATATGTTGGTAAATTGTTTTCACACAAGATGGTTCTACCCATTTTAATTAAAGTTCTATTTTTCCTTTCGGCTATACCATTTAATTGAGTAGTTCTAGGTGCTGAAAAAGTATGTTCAATGTCATATTTATTGCAAAAATAATCCATTTCATAGTTTTCAAATTCTCTCCCATGATCACTTCGAATAGATACAATGTTAAGATCTTTTTCTATTTTGGACTTTTTTATAAAATCTAAAAAAGACATGGTTTATTTTGTCTTTAGATGCAAGAAAGAAAGTCCATATGAATCTAGTGAAATCATCAACTATAACCAAGGTATATCTCTTGCCTTCCAAACTTAAAGTTTAAGTAGGACTAAATAAATCCATATGCAGTAGTTCTAAAGGCTTAGAAGTGGAAATAACATCCTTAGACTTAAAAGAAGTCTTATTTTGCTTTCCTTGCTAACATGCTTGACAAATCTTATCCTTTTGAAATTTTATTTTTGATAAACCTTTAATAAGATTCTTTTTAACAAGTTTTGAAATTACATTCATGCTAGCATGTCAACTATTGTCATTTTGAGAGTACATACAAGTTTTATTTGATGATTTGAAATCATTTAAATTAATTTTGCAAATATTTCTTTGTCTATACCCTTAAAAATAAGTTTGGTTATTGTCAATTCTTTCAATAGAATATTTATTAGTAAGAAATATTACTTTGAAACCATTATCACACAATTGACCTATACTAAGCAGATTATGTTTTAATCATCAACCAACAACACATTTTTAATAATTAAATATTTTTTTATAAGAATGTTACCTTCTCCAAGAACTGTTGACTTGCGATTATCTCCAAAGTAACATTCTCTTAATCTTTCAAGTTCAAAGATGAGAACTTGGATGCCTATCCAGTCATGTGTTTAGAGCAGCCGTTGTCCAAGTATCATTTGTTGCTCCTACTTAGAAATCCTTACGAAACAAATTATTACTTCTTTGGTACCCATTTGAGTTTGCGTCTTTTTGGTTAGGTGTAATAAGAATATCTTTTTTAGGAACCTAAACCAACTTGCCTTTATGATTCAAATGCATAGTTTTTCTTATTGCACAATTGTGTACAAATGACCAAATTTGCCATAGTAGTTGCATTTCCTATAAGTGGCTTTTACAAAACGAGTTTTGGGGGACTTAGAGTTACCTTATCTATTATAGCCAATTCCATATTTGAATCACACTTTGACTTCTAAGAAGTGTGTTCAAATTCTTTTTCCTATTGGTGAACTTGGCTATAGTAGCTTTTGAATCATCTAAGATAGCTTTTAATATAATGTTTTCAGTTTTTAGTTCCTCTAGCTCCTTTAGAATTTCATTACTACTACTGGCACATTCAACATTAATATTATTTATAGTTTTAATTTCAAGATCAAGCAAGTCATTTTCAACTGTTAATTTTTCATTGATCTTACTTAACTCATCATTCTTGCATTTTAGCTTCTTACAGTTACTAATCCTCTTTTCATTTTCTAATTTCAGGATCTTTATTTCTTCATCATCTTTTCATTTTCTAATTTAATCTCTTTGTATTTGATTCTAAATTTGTCTAATTTTTCTCCTACTTTCATCATTAATGTTTCAAGCATACTATTTTTTTTCTCAACTTTTACTAATTTATAACAAACTTCATCATACATTGCACACATATCATCATAGGAAGGAGAAGATTGAGAGCTTACCTCATCATCTAGTGCCATAAAGCACACATTCTCATCCGAGTCACTTGAGTCATCGTCACTGTAAATGGCGATGAGAGCTTCTTCTCTAGGTCCTTTAGAGGCTTTCTTGAGTAGTGGATAATATTGCTGAAAGTGTCTAGGTTTATGGTATTTGTAGCAAGTTACCACATCTTTCTTTTTGTATCTGATGAGCGACTGTCATCATCCACTCACATTGTCTTGTTGCTGGGCCTCATAAACTTTTTAATCTTTTTGGTCATCAAGACAAGTTCCTCATTATCATCATCATCGCTAGAATCATGATTAGTGACCTTTAAAGCAATAGCCTTCTTGTTTGATTCATCTCCTTGCTTTTTAATGAGATCATGCATTTTGAGTGCTCCAAGGAGTTTTTCTTTACTCATAGCACTTAAATCTTATGCCTCTTCAATGACTATTCTCTTTGCTTCGCAATCTTTGGGTAGTGACTTGAGAATATACAATTTATTTCAAAATTAGTGAAATTTTCTTCCAAGTATACTCAAAAGATTTATGATGTTAATGAATCTATTATACATTTCATCTATAGGTTCATTTGGAAGCATTTTAAAAGTTTTCGAACTGTCCACACAAAAGACTTATTTTTGTATCTCTAACTTTAGAAGTTCCTTCATAAGTCTTTTTTAATTCATCCCATATTTCTTTAGTTGATTTGCATGTATAGATTCTATTAAAATCACTTTCGTTTAGCCCACAATGTAATATATTCATGGTAATATCATTCAAATCTAGTCTTTTCTAATCTTTTCATTGTATCTTTTTCTTCTTTTCCTTCTATAGTTAAGGGTCATTTTATATGACATTCCATATCAATCTATTTTTCCATTTAGAAAAATTTTCATTTCTACACTTCCAATAGGAGTTGCCCCCATTAAGAAGCAGTCTATATTGCTTGTCTCTCTAGAAACCCTAGTGTATTACATGCCATAATCTTCACTTTATTGAGATTACGCGGAAAAAAAAAAATAAGATGAGGTGATGATTGCCTTCAAGCTTAGTTTTAAATTTATAAAGTCCCTTCTTAATTCACTATAAAGCATTAGGCATATACCTATCGATTGTAGAATAGAATTAATACGGGTGTCGTCCTCTAGGATCTGGATATCAAGTACTAGTATTACCGTTTCTCTACTATGTAACCGAAAATTTTGATAATTACTATTTTATCTAATTTACTTTGAACAATATTACACAGACCTAGTAACAAACAAGCAAGATTCAATAAACAAATGATCTAGGTTTTGTCTTACCTCTAATTTATCATGTGAATCCTTGGCAACTCATACTAGATATTTAAGATTTAGTTCTTAAGCTATAGAATTCCTTAAGCAAAATGTCAATTCTTTCGAATCTAACAATTGTCTAAACCTAGGTTAATCAATTAGGATGTCTCCTCAATCAATAGCAACCTAATTTGCATTAATAACATGAACTCATAAAATAAATAGAAGACTCTTGTCATTCTATGTCTAGAATTACAAACAAATCTCTTCAATTGCATATATCAAAATCATAAAAGTAATCTTTCAATTAACTTAAATGAAAATCACGCATAAATCTGTATTTCCGGACATATAACTTAAGAAACGGTTAAAAACATGCAATTGAACAAAAGAACTTCAATCTTTCATTAAGCTCAAAGCTTCATCACATGATAAACATAGAGTTAAAAAAAACCCGGATCTGAAAATTTACTCTTCCATAGTAATTAATGAAAATACATGAAATTCTAGAAACAAACTAGAATTCATGATATCACCCGAGAAAATGAAGCTCAAAATTGTGGATCTTCAATCCAAGATAATCTTGACTTGTTGAAACTCTGAAAAACTTTATGTATGAATTCTATATGTGCTCTCTCTTTCTTCTTTGCTTGCTGTTGATTCTTCCTTCATCTTCAATTTATAATTATCTTTGCATAAATGGAATTAAATGCTCATTGATGGAGGAAATGGGAAGTTACGGAGTTACGGGTCTTTTGGCTTTTCAAAGTAACACCCCTTTAATGTCCAATAGACGTTTCTTAATAAATAGAGGGTTACTATTCATTAAAAAAGTCGTTTCTCAAAAAGTAACGGACTGTCAAATTGACAGTTTGGGGACAGGTCATGTCACTTGAATGTCTGGTTGTTTTCTTCACTATGGAAATCGACATGACTAGGGACACGGCTTGTCTCAGAGTCATGTCCTTTACTGTAGTCTTTTTTCTTCACTGACATGACTTGGGACACGGCTTGTCCCAGAAATGTCCCTTGCAAATTTAATTTTCTAGATTGACACGGTTTGGGACAGGTCGTGTCTCATAAATGTCTTCCAAAAGCTTGATATTTAGCCCTTAATTTTGCTTCTTTCTTGTAATGGTTGAAAGACATGGCTTGTTCTTGTCATGTTGAGTTCTTTTTTATCCAAACTTTACATTTTTTATCCGTCTTCGCTTTCTTTGAAAAATATCTCCTTTAAAGACCTAAAAGCTTAACTCCATTAATTCAAGTGCTAAATTCCCAATAAAAATGACCATCAAACACATGTTTTAGCACTCATAAAACATGAATAATTTTGTTTCATCATGAGGCTTTGATACCAAATGAGAAAAAGAAAATGCACTCGAAAATACTAAAGAGGGGAGGAGGGGAGGATGAATTGAGTATTTAACCTAAATTGCATTAACAATTAATTTTTATGCAACGGATCAAATCACGACCACTTTATTAATCACCAAATAAACATGCTTAAGCTTAGTAGTATACCACTTTCACAACACTTAGGAAATAAAATATTTCGTTTCTCTCTCTAGATGCTCTTTATGAGATAGCAAATACAATTACAAAGCACTAGAATGGTTTTCTCTCTCTTTGCAGATATTTACAAGTTAATGAATAAGAGAACAAGAAATTTAATGATTTGTTCGTTTACAAATAAAATCTCTTTTGCACTTCCACACCCCTTTTGAATCTCCCAAGTATAGAGTATTTATAGCCTTCAAACATTTAAATGTCCGTTGGAGATAACATCTAAAGTCGCTAAGCATTAAATGCATGCACCGACTCTTTTTTTTTTTTTTTTGCCACATTGGCTCATGTATTTTAAATTGTCACACTCTAATACTTGTCGCACCTTCATTTTGACCATCAACCAAGTCTTTGCTCCATAAACTCCATCAAGCCTTAAATTCAAACTTATCGCACTTCAGACTTGTTGTTTCCTAATTCGTCACGCCTTGGTTTTGACCCATGACTAGAGCTGTGTATGTTTTAGCTTGTTGAGTGTTGGACTTACGCTTGTTACACCTAAACTAAGTAACACATCAAGCCCTCAATATGACCTGCGACCAAGACTATGCATTTTTGAATATGTCGAGCTTTACACTTTAAGCTTGTCGTGTCTTGAAGAGTGGACTTGTTGAACACTGATAAAGGCATATTATACTCGATTTTTATCATATGAATCATGCTTAATCATTATTGATTTTATAGAAATCATAAAGAAATTATACTTATATGCACTGATTGTGATATTTTAGGACTTTAAGGACTTATATTATAAGCATAAGCAATTTAGAGGAATTTTGCTCAACTAAGGAGATGAAAACAATCAACATTGGCTAAATAGATTTGTAAGTCGCTAGTCTAGAAGATGCAACATAGCCAGCCTTCATCAAGAAAATTCAAGGCCTGCAAATATGGAATGTAAGCCACCAGCCTTTAATAAAACAACAAGGCCAGCTTTAAAATTACACCTATACATCAGCAAAAATGAAAGAAAGGTCGTCGGCCTTTGGCCGATGTACATTTAAAGCTGTTGTAACACTGCTTCAAGTTTGCTAGCTTACTTGTCTTAGAAATTAATTCTACATTCAAGGTCGGCCAAAATAAAATCAAGGCCACCGACCTAAGTCTCCTGTAAACACCCGAATATTTAATAATCATAGAAGTTTAAGCATCAAAAATTAAATCCCGAAAATCGACTCAAGATAAAGACCAAATTCTAGACCGAGTCAAAACATTAGAAACGAAACCCTAAAAATCGAACCAAGTTAAAACTTAATTCCAAATAAGAACAAAAACGAGTTTTCTCAATCTTGAGAAAACGAGAACCCTTGAAACGAAATATAAAGTCCAATTACCGATATAATCAACGTCCATACCGATTAAATAATCTAGCCAATTCCTAAAACGCGAATCGAAACGATAGATCTAAGTACCGCTTAACAACGAATGATAAAATCCTAAATCCTTTAGTAAAATTTTAGAATCACAAAATCCAAATTCTCACCAAAAGTCAAACTGAGTCAACTCATAACCCTAGACTCGGTTAAACGATTCCGAGAACTAAAAACTATTAAATAATCACAAATAAAATAAAATAAAATAAAACATAAATTTCGAAACGGTCAAAACTCAAAAGAATTATACGATATTACGAATATCTCGACAGAATCGGAAATCAAAACGGAACCTTAAAAGTCAACAAGCCTACAACGAACCCTAGTGTTTAAGATCCGGCAATCCCGCGTTTTCAACCCTAGAAAACGAAATTAAGTTAATGGCCTAGAATAGTTCGTAATAACGTAGGGTAACATAAAAATATCAGATTCGCGAATTTCGAGTGACCTTCGGATCCAAACGGACCGGTTCTCGAAAAGCGTGTCCCGGAGCTCGGAATATTAAAAATATTCCGTTTATACCAATAGACTCGTAAAAATATAAGGATTCCCGAAATATCAGTTTTAGAATTTTTCGGTAGCTAAAAATTACAGATATCGCATTATTACGCGTATTTTTATTACTACGGTACTTTAATTATCTAATCTACTATTCATTACTATTCACTCTCTCTACTTTATATCTAATCACTCTTACAAATGACACAATTCACACTATTCACATTTTCTTTTCCCATAAAAATCTACTCATACCTTTCTTACAAAATGTCACTTTCCCTTACACAAAAATTAATCATAATTGTACTTTTCTCTCTCCCCCTTCATGTTGCCATCCAATCACTCTCTCTCTTCCCTCTCTTTTTATTTCTTTTTCAATTATTTAAATCACTCTTAATTCCTCTCCTCTTTTCCTATAAATATCACCTCTCCCTTCTCATTTCTTCACACCTTTCTCAAGTAGAGAATTTATGCAAAATTCTCTCCAAAAACTCCTCTCCATATTCTTACAAGAACTCTCTTCTTGTAAGAAGAAAATCTCTCCTACCAAAACTCTCTTTATGTAATACAACTACCATCTCTCCATAACCACATAACCATACATTCACTACCATCTTCATACCTCTTACATACCTTAGGTAAATATTTCTTCCATCTATTATTCATCCATGTCATGTGACTTAACATGACTATGGTGTTGTTTTGAAACTCATATGAGTAGTAAAAGCAACAACATATTCATGTTTTGTTCTTGTACATAAGCTTCCTATTTTATTATGTTGTTATTATTATTATGATTATTTGTTTATATATATAGTATTATGTACATTTATGTATATATATTTATTTAGAGCATATAAGCTCATTTGTTATTTCTTTACATTCAAGTTATGCGATTTATTTATTTTATGCGATTATTAAGACTAGTCTTTCTAGTCTTAGACTTGTCCATATCAAGTCAAAACAATCTTTTTTATTTATTTTCTTTAATCTTTCGGGACTAGTCCATTCTTAGTCCCGGGATGCCTTGATAAAGCTAAGGCTCCAATACTTGATCGGGATTCCTTGATGAAGCTAAGGTTCCCAATGCTTGATATTTTATTTTCTTGATCATTAATTATTTTTAGTATTTTCTTATGTTCTTATTATTTTATATGCTCATGATACTTGCATTTGCATAATGTTAATGTCTCAACTAATCAAAAAATAGAATTTTGTTTTAAATGAACTCAAAGCTAAGTTTTCAATCATATGATTTATCACAAAATCATGAAGTTATTATCAACAACATAGAAATGGAGTTTTCTCAACGTTCTCATGAATAACAAAGATAGATTTTCAAAGAATCATAAGAAATAAATATTTTCTTTGTATATTATGTTAACCTAAGCTTTTAGTAATATAACTTATTAATATTAAAAGTCTTTACAAAAAGCTCAAGATTTAAACTCTTTTAAACTTCGAAATACAACTAAGAAAACAAACTACTTTTCAAGGTTAAGATAAATCCATAAGGTGATGAACCCACTTAGGAAAAATAATGATTTTCAAATTTCTAAAAAGAAGGAACTCATTTTCAAAAGAATATAAATAGATTAGACAATAATGGATTTTATCAATAAAAGATGATTCTTTTCAAAAGAGATGAAAGAACAAGTTTTGAAAAGTAAAGCTTATATTTTAGAAAGGAATATAAGAAAACAAGACTCACTTTCTAAGATCATCTTAAATAAGCGAATTATGAAAAGGTTTTCGACAACTTAATATAGTTTTGATAAATTAACCTTTTATCACTAGAAATGAAATTTATGAAAGACTAGGGTTAAAGGAAAATTTGCTTGTTTTGGAAAAAGGAATGAAGGAAATAAAACAAGGATGTACTCATTTATAATAAAAATATAAAGTTTCTTCCAAATACTTGAAAAGGAATTTATCAAAATAAGTTTTAAAAAGAATTGTTTTATGAAATAAATTGTTGAGACACTACCATTAGAAATTTTGCATATAAAGTGAGCTTACCTATATATTCAAAGTGTTTATCAAATATATAATTATATTGTTACAAAAGGATTTTCTTTAAAATGGAATTGAGCTAGAAAATGGATTTTTGCAAAAGTTTAGAAAATTCGTTTTAAATCTGTACCTGACGTTTTCGAAACCCAAATGACCTTTTATGACCAAGATAAGTTTAGAAATGGATAGAACTTTTCGAATAGGTAGAAAACGGTATATCATATGCGAAATTCCGAGTTAAAATGAGCAAGTTATGGCCATTTTAAGTTGGAATTTCTCCTTATACGATTTTACCGCGATTTTAAGAAAAGTTTAGAATATCCAAGAATAGAAATTCCATGAAAGACTTATCCCGGGTATTTCTTTTGTCTAGGTGACGAAGGATACGAGAATACCCTACCCGAGGATTTACGACTAAGAAGATAGCGAAATGGACGAGTGAGTTATTCCTTCTAATTTCGTTACCTTGCTTGTGCTTGTAATGTAGTAGCATTAGTATACTAAGAAAAGATAAAAACGAATATATTTGGGGATTTCGGGATTATGCGTATGTATATGATTCTATGTTTATGCATGAATTGAGAATTAAGAATATCGCAACTTCGATCTGCTTGTTTAAATAATTTTGTTTACTTACTTGTATGATTGTTTATTGTTGCTAAATTGATTGATCGCCCCTAATAAACCTTAATAAGGTTGACCTAAGAACAATAAAACGTTCACGCATAGCATCCATCGAGTCACATCTATTTCAGAAGGCTGCTACTCCTACGCGTAGAGTTGGATTGGCTGTGATCGTGCGGTGCCACGGGCCATGTTCCTTCCTGGAGAATCCAAATCGCTCGGGGAAAGCGACTCTAGGTTCGGAACCGAGCCAACCGAACGCTGTGGGTGAGGACCTGGGGACTAGCAGTAGAAGGTCGAGGATCTTCAACCCCGATTCCCTAACCTTTGATACGGAGGGGTAAATCCGTTCTATATATGGTTTCCGGATGACTATATATATTCGCGTAATCATGTGATTGTTGCATTGTATGCATAGCATATGTGTGATTAAATAAATAAACTTGTTTGAAAATATGGTGCGAATGAAAAGGAATATCTCACTAAGCTAGTTGTAGCTTATACCCCTATAGATTTTGTTGAAACAGGTGTATTCGTGGATTAAGTTTGAGGATCATGACATTAAGGAAGTCATGGACGGATAATTAAGGATATGGAATCATACGATGAAGAAAGTTTGTAAGGTTCTTTATATGTGCTAACCTATATGATTAGTGATATACCTTTATTTGAAGATAATAGAAGGATATGCCCTTAAGAATTGAAATGTGATATGCTTATGTTTTATATTAAGTATTCTCTTTGCCTTGTTACTTATTTATTATCAATGTAAATTGCGCTACTCCGATGTGTCCCCTTGGTTGTGATGTACGCCTTGTACATAATATGGAAGTCTTTGCATGACTAAGGTAGTCATTCCTAGGCTTTAGTATTGTGTACGGCGGACTGCCACGTTTAGGGTACCCCTCGGGGCGTGACATCTCCTATGTATTTTCATATATATTTTCCTCTTGTGGATCTTATGTGATAAGGAAATAAACCCCATAATAGAAACCAAAGAAAATTCCTTTGCTTTAGGGCATAGATTTATAGAAAGTTTTTCTTTTTATTTTGATTACGGATTTCACATCGAGATTAAGTGGAGGATACTATTTTAGCATGGGATCACTAATTCAAGTGATTTCATTTCTTTCTCTTTGATTTCATGTTTTTGATATTATTCAAAGCTTTTTTCTATTTGGTTTTATTAAGGTTTTGAGTTGATGATTTGGATTATTTGATTGATGATTTCTGCTGTTGATTGAATTATTGCTTGTGTTCATGTTGTTAATGCTATTTCACCGATTATGTGTAAGCCCTAATTTTTAGGATAATATCAAGTTCAAACCTTAAATCGAAAAGTCAATAGGAAGCCCTAAGTCAACGAATCCTTAGGAAACCCTAGTAGCTTAGATCTGGCAATCCCATATTCCTAAACCAAGAAGTCGAAATACGAGTGAAAAATGTAGTTTGGTTCATAATAATACTAGGATGCTTAAAAAGATAAGATTAGCGAATTTTTGACCTATTTCAAACCCGAACGGATACACTTTGAAAAGCGTGTCTAAGGCTCTCAATATTAAATATATGATATTAATACCGTTAGACTCGAAATTTCATAAGATTTCTAAATATATTAGTTATATAATTTTTCGGGTTATAAAAGTTGCAGTTATAACCTTTTTATCGTATTTTCATTACTACCAGTACTTTAAATGTCTAATCTACTTTTTATTTCTTCTACACTATTCATCAAGAATAACTACCTATAACCTATTTCTTACATCCTTACAACCTATTCTTACAATTTCATCATTTTTCTTACAATTTACTTTTCCAATATAACTTTTACTACTTAAATTACTTATTTAATTTTGAATCTTACACTACACACATCTCTCTCTCTCCTTTGTGCAAAACCGACGCCCGCTCTCCCTCTTTCCCTCTCTCCAATTTTTTTAATTTTCTTTTGTTAAATTAAAGCAAACCGTAATCCACTTGTCTATATATATATATCCCTTTATGCCAACTTCATTTCATTTTCTCTCTTTCTTCCCTTTCACTTTAGAAATTTTTTTGCAAAACTCCCTCTCCTTCTCTCTTGAAACCGTGAGCCTCCCTCCCTCATTACACACACACTCTTTTGTTTTTCTTCAAGTTTCTTACTCCACACATCCAATAGGTAATAGATCTATACCTTATTACCTTAAAAACATGTAATGGCAAGATCATTCATGTGTGATTCCACTCAAAAATCCCTATGAGATTAAAGCTAGGGATGTGGAAACACTTGAACATGAGATCCTTGCCATCACAATGTTATAGATCTTGTTATTGAAGATTATTTTGCTATTGCTTTGTTCTATTGTTAAGCTATGTTGTTATTATTAACATTTTATGCATGTATTCATCATCTAGCCACATCCACATAATAGCCATAGTGTTCATGCATTTATAACTAGTATAATAAATTAGATCTACTTGTTTTGAGTTTATAAATGCATTATACTTTTGTTTTATGTTCATAAAGAACTTATAGTAGTATGATGATAGTGGGAAAATATTAGAAAGCTCAAGATCTACTTTAGTTTTAACAAAAATGATTTTTGAAAATTCGGATAAAAAAGGAACCCTATTTAGAAAAGCTATTTTTCAACTTCAAAATGTGTATTTTACATTAAAAATGAAGGACTTAGGGAATAGATATCATAAATGAATGATCTTGATGAGTAAAGCTTAGATCTACTAAGGAATATTTTCAAAACAAGGACAAGTTTACAAAAGTTATATTTCAATCCCAATAACAAGTTTTAAATCATAATAAATGAAGCTTGAAGTGTAAACACCCATTTTTCAATTCCAAAACAAGATTTTTATTAAAGAAATAGAAGCTTTAAGGAGTAGGTTTGATTAGGAAGTGGTTTTTGAAAGAATAAATGAGTTTTATAAAGAAAACAATCTCAAATGAAATTTTCACAATTTGGATTTGAAAATAACCACTATTTAACCACTTATTTCCAAATGCTAAAATGATGATTTTTATGGAAAAATGGAAGTCCTAGAGGATACATGTAATAAAGACCAAATTTTAACAAAGATAAGAGAGGTTTATCAAAGTATAATCCTAGAACAAGGAATGGTTTCCAAGAATAGATTAAACAATGTTTTCATTCTCTCAAATTTTGTAAAATTCGTAATTAGGCAAACCACCTATTTAAACATCTATTTTCTAACCCCAAAATGAAGGTTTTTATTAAAATAATGAAGGTGATGGCTAGATAGGTCATTAAGGTTGAGTTTTGATAAAAGCAAGTATGATTTTACAAGAAGAAAAACTATTTTTTTTTTTTTTTTTCTTAAGTCTAATAAATTTTAAAAGTTTTGCAAGGAAAAGTTTTTCAAAAAGAATTCTTGGTGTTATATCATTAAGAATATACATATAGATAGTTCATCTCATAACCTTCATGACAATAGCTTGTAGGTATTGCATATATACATGATGCACTTGCAGAAACAAAGTTAGGAAGATAATGTCTTACACATCCAATTTGACATTATCTAAATAAAGAAATTAGAATTACCAACACCCATAAATCATGCATGATATTAAGTTATATGTATATAATAGATTCTTACAAGATATAATGATAGCTAAGTATCTATCAAAATTTTGGTAAGATGCTTGGTTTGAAATGAGGAGTTGAATTGTGGAATAGGAAATTCGTATAGTATTATGTACCCTACTATTCATGGACCAACCTATTGTTGGAAATAACTCTAGAAATAGATAGCTCTCATCAAATAGGTAGAAGTCGATATATATATGCGAAATTCCGAGTTAAAATAACCAATTTATGGCCTTTTTAAGTTGGGATTTCCTCTAAGACGAATTTTGACGAACTTGTTAGAATAGAATTTATAAGTTCATTCAAACTTCATAGAAATACTCATTACAATTATTTCTTTTGATTAGGAAACTTAGGAGACGGACTAGACCTTTCCGAGGGCTATTACGATTAAGTAGATTTTCGCGTCATAGCAAAGTGAGTTCACTATCTTTAAATTATATGCTTGTGCTTGTAATGTTAGTAGTATTAGAATTAGGACAAGATAAAATTTGATTGTGTGTATATGATTTCTACATGGGTGAACTGATGATAAGAATATCGAAATGAGCTTGTTGTAAATATTTGTATGACCTAGTATATAATTGATTTGTCTGCAATATCTATGATTACCCATAAAATGTTAAATTAATATGCCATGGTTTTATAATCAAATTAATCATGCATACCATATGTGAGTCACATTGCATAGGTTATTATACATTTGTGGGAAGAAGGCATAATAGTGGGCAACGAGGGGCCTGTAAACTCGATTGTTGGTGTAATAGCCGAAAATTGAAATGTTGGCATAATGGGCGGAAATTGAAATGTTGGTGTAACGCCCTAAAATAAGGCGTTACAACCCGCCACGTGTCATCTCTTGATTAGGACACGCTAAGGCTACAGTTTCCACAATTAACCTGAATAACACCTGAATAACTCGCAAGGTATAAAATAAGATATGTGGTCCCCATAAATAGATCATATAATCTCCAAAGTTTAAATCAGGAAACTGGACATTGTTGACATAACTGCAGGTCAACAAGTCAAACCATACTCTAAAACTATCACTATATGAAAACTTCAAATACAATTTAAAACTCAATGAACAAAATAATAATCAGATATAAAAAGTCTTCTCTAATCCATCCTATATCATCTATGACTATACAACTAGTCATCAGCAGGGTAGTCAGGACCGCTAATGCCATCCCCATCCTCATAGATGATATCAAAACCCAAAAGATCATAAATCACATTATCATCACCTGCACCTGAAATATAACAAAATGAGCGGCAAAGCCCAGTATGATAATATCCAATCCAGTTCAAGCAAAGTTATGCACAAACAACATATATATAAATAAATGCAACTAAACTAAATGCATACAACATTTTATTATCTATTTTAGTCCAGCAAAACAACACAGTTCAGAATCTAGTATACATAAATCCTGAATTCAGAGTAACTCAGACTCTGCTATAAAAACATCCAACTGATTTGAAAATAGATAATCATATATACATATATGGATGAGTGGGTACTCCCCAAACATCCCAATTCCTGAACACCTAAAATTCTACCGAATCATTTCTTAGCACGAGTCCACTCAGGACAACCTCACACTAAGATCATTAGGGTGCTCACCGGTATCACTGTCTGCCAGGTCTCTACTGGTCAAAGCCAACCACAACCAGACAGACAATTATTAAGCTTAATATTTATTAAGTTCATTATGTAATTCTGTTCCTACATTCATTCACAAAATTTCTAATCTACAAGCACATACTTCAAACAATGGATTGGTCGTACTTTTCTAAATTTCAGGAACCCTAATCAAATCCTCAGAATTTGATACCAACAACACAAAGTCAACCCAAACTCCACCAATTCCTATATTTACATCAACAACAGTTTCACAACTCCAAGTGTCCTGTTACAATATATATATATATATATATCAACAGACATGATCACAATATCTTAACATAAAACAACCTATCTAAGCTAACCTATATAGAACTTCTCAAACTCGACCTATGCTGATCAATAACCCCAAGCACCTCCAATAATATAAAAGAACGGATATTTCAGATCCTTAAATCAGAATCTTCACCAAAACCCTATAAAACATATCATATGATCAATATCGAAATATCAAAGCTGTCCAATTTCGTATAAAAAGGATTCAAAACTTATACTTACTGATATGGAACGTATAATACTTGTTTCTTCTCTTCCTATTCTGATCAAAACACGAGCTAGGGTTTATTCTTCAAAATCTTTCATGAAATATTCATCCAAACCCTAAGAGACTTATACAAATTCGTATATAATCCAAATGAGATCGTTTAGATCACTTACTTTTAATTAATAATCCCCTCCGAATGATTCTCCAGACTCAGATTCTCCAAAATTACTTCAAAACTCTCTAATACGAATAGAAATGACAAAAAAAAATCTGTCGAAAATGGTTTTCACGTCTCGTATTTATAGAAATTTGGTCATACGCCGGTGACATACCTGCAGATTTTTCCAGCTTACACCATATGCTGGCCATATCTACATGAAAGCCGGCAGCGTTCGTCGAGGCTTTGATTCCTAGAATTCAAATCGTCCCTTCATACGCCGGCAAATCTTGACCTACGCTGGCGGCTTTTATGTCGGTGCTGAGAAGAAACCCTATGAACGCCAGCAGCTTTCCTCCCAGCATTAAGAAAAACGCTACTGTTCCCATCCTACGCCGTCTGTACGCCGGCAGCGTAGATTCTCCAGGAGACGGCGTACAGTGTATTACAGAGTAAGCTGACAAATTTAAGTCCTAGGCCGGCGGCGTTCTTCACCAGAGATGCCAACCTTTATTATAGACATTTAGAAAATTGATCCAATTAATGCCAATCTTATTCTAATACGAAATTGGTCAAACTTAACCTATTTTTAACATCAACATAAAGGCATATTAGAATCTAGTAGCTTGTGAACACTTATCACTTAAAATTATTTTGTATATTACATTTATCTCACCCTAAAAGAATTTTCGTCCTCGAAAATTTACCTGAATTATTGAAATATCTCGGGATATCTGGATCTCATGTCCTCCTCCAGTTCCCAAGTAGCTTCACGTTCTGTTTGATTCGTCCACTGTACCCGAACATATCTGATAACCTTGTTCCTCAAAATTTTCTCCTTAGAATCAACAACTTTTATTGGCTTTTCCACTAGTAAGATTTGGTTGAACATCTAATGGTTCAAGAGCAATGACTTCATTCGGATCTCGGACATACTTTCTAAGCATTGACACATGGAACACATTGTGTACCCCTTCTAGGTCAGGCGGTAAGGCCAATCTGTAAGCCATGTCGCCTATCCTTTCTAATATTTCGTACGGTCCCACGTATCGAGGGTTTAACTTTCCTCGTAGTCCAAATCTGACAACCCCTTTTGTTGGTGATATCTTGAGCAATACATGTTCGCCCACTTCAAATTCCAAAGGTCTTCTTCTTTTGTCCGCATAACTCTTTTGTCGACTCTGAGCAGTTTGTAACCTTTGTCTGATCAAACTGATTTTATCGACTGCATCTTGAACCAACTCGGGTCCCAACATCTGTCTTTCACCTACTTCATCCCAGTGAATAGGTGATCTGCACTTCCTACCATACAGCTTCAAATGGAGGCATGCCTATCGAAGCTTGATAACTATTATTATAAGAAAACTCTACTAAAGGCAAATACTCATTCCAAGCTCCTTTAAAGTCCAACACGCACGCCCTCAACATGTCCTCTAAAGTCTGAATAGTCCTTTCTGACTGACCATCTGTCTGTGGGTGATAAGCCGTACTAAATACCACTTTCGTTCCCAACGCCTGATGTAGACTCTTCCAAAATCTTCCAACAAACCTCGTGTCTCGATCTGATATAATGGATACCGGCACTCCATGCAATCTCACAATTTCATTGATGTACAACTGAGCTAACCGCTCCAACTTATACCCGTCTTGATAGGTATGAAATGAGCCGCTTTCGTGAGACGATCCACAATAACCCAAATCGAATCAAACTTCTCTTTCGTCTTGGGTAAAGCGGAAACGAAATCCATCGTGATGTGTTCCCACTTCCACTGTGGTATTGGCAACGGTTTCAACTCTCCTGCCGGTCTCCGGTGTTCGATATTTATCATTTGACACGTGTGACACTTAGAGACGTATTCTGCAATTTCCTTTTTCATGTTATTCCACCAATATAACTTTTTCAAGTCCTGGTACATCTTGTTCCCTCCCGGATGTATGGAATAACTAGAATAGTGTGCTTCCTTTAGCAGTTCTTTCTTTAAATCTCCTTGGATTGGCACACATAACCTTCCTTTGTACCGCAAAATACCTTCATCATCAACATAAAATTCTGGTGCTCGTCCCATTTCCATTCTTCTTTTGATCTCCAATATACTCTGATCATCTGACTGACCCGTTTTAATTCTGTCCACAAGAGTAGGTTGTATTCTCATATTAGCCAAACGTTCGCCTACTTGTCTTGTGATTATCTCTAATTCAAATTTCCTCATTTCATCAATCAGATGCCGTTCTGTAGTAACCATAGCTGCCAAATTCTCTACCCGCTTCCTGCTCAATGCATCTGCCACGACATTTGCTTTCCCTGGGTGATACTGCATGTCGATGTCGTAGTCCTTAATTAATTCAAGCCACCTTCGCTGTCTCATATTCAATTCTCTCTGTGTGAATATATACTTGAGACTCTTGTGATCTGTGTACACTTTGCATCTCTCACCATACAGATAATGTCTCCAAAGTTTCAAAGCGTGTACAACTGCCGCTAGTTCCAAGTCATGTGTAGGATAATTCTTCTCGTACGGTTTCAACTGTCTCGAGGCATATGCAATAACCCTGCCCCCTTGCATCAAAACACATCCTAAACCCTGAAGCGAGGCATCACTATAGATTGCATATTCCTCACCACTCACTGGCAATGCCAATACTGGTGCTTTTACTAATCTTCTTTCAACAACTGGAAACTGTCTTCACACTTCTCGCACCATTCGTACTTAATTCCTTTCTGTGTCAACTCGTCAAAGGACTGGCAATCTTGGAAAAATCTTCCACAAATCGCCGATAATAACCTGCCATTCCCAGAAAACTTCTGATTTCTGACACAGTTTTAGGTCTTGGCCATTCAACCACTGCTTTGATTTTCTCGGGTCTACCGATATTCCACTTCCATTTACTATATGCCCCAAGAATGATACCTGCTCCAACCAAAACTCGCATTTTGAAAGTTTAGCATATAACCGCTCCTCTTTCAACTTATTCAAAACCAATCTTAAATGTTCCTCATGTTCTTCCTTATTTCTCGAGTATACCAAAACATCATCTATGAATACTACCACAAACATATCAAGGTATTCTCTAAAACTCGATTCATTAGATCCATGAACACTGCTGGAGCATTCGTTAACCCAAAAGGCATGACCACGAATTCGTAGTGTCCATATCTATCCTGAAAGCAGTTTTCTGAATATCCTCTGCCTTTATTCTCAACTGATGATATCCAGATCTCAGATCAATCTTAGAGAAAACTGAAGCTCCTGCTAACTGATCAAACAGGTCGTCAATCCTTGGTAACGGGTACTTATTCTTTATTGTTACCTGATTTAACTCCCTGTAGTCTATACATAACCGCATACTTCCATCTTTCTTCTTAACGAATAGTACTGGAGCTCCCCATGGCGATACACTCGGTCGTATAAACTTTTTCTTTAGCAGATCATCCAACTGCACCTTAAGCTCTGCCAATTCGGTAGGAGCCATTCTATAGGGTGCTTTTGATATCGGTGTAGTTCCTGGCACCAAATCTATTCCAAACTCCACTTCCCTCATAGGTGGTAATCCAGGTAAATCATCTGGAAAAACTTCTGGGTACTCACTCACAACCGGTATATCTGTCACTTCCACTATCTGTTTATCTTCCTTTATCATCGATGCCAAAACTGATTTACCCCACAACTCATAAGTTGGTAGTACTGGGGGTCTTTGTACCACTAACTTATACTTAAACCGATCTCCATCAGGTAAATCAAACTCTATCACTAGATGATGGCAATCTATAAGCATGATATTTTGCTAACCAGTCTACTCCCAGAATAATATCAAAATCCACCATATCAATCACAATCAAATCAGCAGGTAGATGTCTATTTTCTATCACAATATCTACAGATCTACAAACTTTATCCAAAACAGATCCAGAACCCAAAGGAGTACTAACAGATACCACATCAGACATGATCTCCACACATAAACCACATGTACTCACAAAAGATTCAGATATGCATGAGAAGCTAGCACCAGTATCAAATAAAATATAGGCACTATGCTGTAGTATAGGTAACATACCCGCAACAGTGTCTATAGAAGCTGTCTCACTCCTCTGAAGAGCATAAATCTTAGCTGGTGCTCGCTGACTCTGTCCATGGGAAACTCTGCCCACATGTCCCTCTTTGCAGTCCACTGCTCTGTGTCCTCTCTGACCACATTTAAAACAGAAAACCTGTGGAACTGTCTTCTCTGTGCAAACATTGCTTTTATGTCCCAACTTTCCACATGAAAAACATGCGTTCTCTGTCCACTTGCAGTCCCTCAAGTCGTGTGGCCCAAGGCATCTAGGGCATCTCTTGTCAGAACTCTGCCCTACAGATTTGTACTGCTGCACAAATGGTCTCTTTCCTTTATCTTGAGTAACAACACTGACAGCTGGTCTCTTCCCTAAATATACTTGATTCCTCGGTGGTTCCCGGCTCTATTCTACTCAAACCCTGCTCAATCATCTTAGCCTTGTTCACAACTGCTGCATAATTGCTCAGATCCATCAAGTTCACCTGGTACTGTATCTCCGGTTCCAATCCAGTGATGAATCGACTAACTTTTGCTTCCTCACTTTCTTTCAGTGCATCGGGTAGAAACCTCATCAGTCTGTGTAACTCAGCCTCATATTCCTCAACTGAAAGCTTTCCTTGCTGCAGCGTATAATAATCTTGCAACATCTTTTGTTTAATGCTTCGGGAAGTATTCTCTGAAGAAAGCCTGGTGAAACATCTGCCATGTGATCATCCCTGGCATGTGCCTCTTAGTGCTCGCCCACCAGTTATTTGCCTACCAGACAGCAAATATGATGCATATCCACTTTTTGTTCTCAGGAATGTCCAATGCTGCAAATGTTTTCTCCTTCCTCTATCCACACCTGAGCTTCCAATGGTTTTCCCGGCACTGGCTCAAACTTGCTAAATCCACAAACTTGTTAAGGCTCAGCACATCTGGATGTCGGGCTCCATTACCCCCATGTCCATGCAGCCTTTGTGTCTCTTGCCTCCAAGCATCAGCATTTTCTTGACTATCTGCATGTCCTCCTCATATCCTGCTGCTGACCTACCACTCCTATCAAGCATTCACAGCCTGCATAAGCTGTGCTACATCCACTGGTGCTTGTCCTGCCGGTGGAGGTGGTAAATTCTCATTACGAGCCTGATGTTCCTCTTCACTTTCCTCAGTATTTCTTCTTCTGGGCGGCATTCTAAAACAAACAAAACCTCATAGATTAGAACAAGGCTATCCAACTTGATTTAACAACTTAAATCTAAACATCAATAGCTTGACTAGACAACAACCTATTTATCTACCCCTGTCATCTTATCTCACCGTCCTAAGGAGTTAAAACCTAGGTCTACCAGATTTAAAACCTATTGCTCTGATACCAATTAAGCTGTAATGCCCTAAAATCAGGCATTACAACCCGCCACGTGTCCACTCTTGATTAGGACATGCTAAAGCTATAGTTTCCACAATTAACCTAAATAACACCTGAATAACTCGCAAGATATATAAAAGATATGTGTCCTCATAAATAGATCATATAATCTCCAAAGTTTAAATCAGCAAAACTGGACATTGTTGACATAACTGCAGGTCAACAAGTCAAACCATACTCTAAAACTATCTCTATATGAAAACTCCAAATACAATTTAAAACTCAATGAACAAAATAATATATCAAATATAAAAGTAATCTCTGATCCATCTTATATCATCTATGACTATACAACTAGTCATCAGCAGGGTAGTTAGGACCGCTAACGCCATCCCCATCCTCATAGATGATATCAAAACCCAAAAGATCATAAATCACATTATCATCACCTGCACCTGAAATATAACAGAATGAGCGGTGAAGCCCAGTACGATAATATCCAATCCAGTTCAAGCAAAGTTATGCACAAACAACATATATATAAATAAATGCAACTAAACTAAATGCATACAACATTTTATTATCTATTTTAGTCCAGCAAAACAACACAGTTCAGAATCTAGTATACATAAATCCTGAACTCAGAGTAACTCAGACTCTGCTATAAAAACATCCAACTGATTTGAAAATAGGTAATCATATATACATATATGGATGAGCAGGTACTCCCCAAACATCCCAATTCCTGAACACCTAAAATTCTACCGGAATCATTTCTTAGCACGAGTCCACTCGGGACAATGTCACACTAAGATCATCAGGGTGCCCCACCAATATCACTGTCTGTCAGGTCTCTACTGGTCAAAGCCAACCATAACCAGACAGACAATTGTTAAGCCGAATATTTATTAAGTTCATTATGCAATTCTGTTCCTACATTCATTCACAAAATTGTAATCTACAAGCACATACATCAAACAATTGATTGGTCGTACCTTTCTAAATTTCATGAACCCAAATCAAATCCTCAGGATTTGATACCAACAACAAAAAGTCAACCCAAACTCCACCAATTCCTATATCCACATCAACAACAGTTTCACAACTCCAATTGTCCTGTTACAATATATAATATATATAATATAACAACTACATGATTGCAATATCTTAACATAAACAACCTATCTAAACTAACCTATATAGACTTCTCAAACACGACTATGTTGATCAATAACCCAAGCACCTCCAATAATATCAAAGAACGGATATTTCAGATCCTTAAATCAGAATCTTCACCAAAACCCTATAAAACATATATGATCAATATCGAAATATCAAAGCTGTCCAATTTCGTATAAAAAGGATTCAAACTTAGACTTACTGATATGGAACATATAATACTTGTTTCTTCTCTTCTATTCTGATCAAACACGAGCTGGGTTTCTTCTTAAATCCTTCATGAAATATTAATCCAAACCCTAAGAAACTTATACAAATTCGTATATAATCCAAATGAGATGGTTTAGATCACTTATTTTTAATTAATAATCCCTTCGAATGATTCTCCAAACTCAGATCTCCAAAATTGCTTCAAAACTCTCTTATACGAAGGAGAAATGACAAAAAGAAAAATCTGTCGAAAATGGTTTTCGCGTCTCATATTTATAGAAATTTGGTCATACGCCGGCGGCGTACCTGCAGATTTTGTCGGCTTACACCATACGCTGGCCAAATCTACATAAAAGCCGACAGCGTTCGTCGAGGCTTTGATTCCCAGAATTCAAATCGTCCCTTCATACGCCAGCAAATCTTGGACCTACGCCAGCGGCTTTTATGCCGGTGCTAAGAAGAAACCCTATGAACATTGGCAGCTTTCCTCCCAGCGTTAAGAAAAACGCTACTGTTCCCATCCTACGCCGGCGGCGTAGATTCTTCAGGAGACGGCGTACAGTGTATTACAGAGTAAGCTGGCAAGTTTAAACCCTAGGCCGGCGGCGTTCTTCACCAGGGATTCCGGCCTTTATTACAGACATATAGAAAATTGATCCAATTAATGCCAATCTTGTTCTAATACGAAATTGGTCAATCTTAACCTATTTTTAACATCAACATAAAGGCATATTAGAATCTAGTAGCTTGTGAACACTTATCACTTAAAATTATTTTGTATATTATAGTTGGCATAAGGGCTGGAATTAAAAATGTGTGTGGATAGGCACCTGTATCAACTACAATAAAAACGAGAAAAATTTGAAATCTTTAGTCGTATGGGCCTGAAACACCTAACCCCGAATGGAGGGAGTAAATCCATTCAACATAGGATTTCCGGAAAGTGTTATGTATTGTATGCTCACATGTTTGTGCATTCATATGGTTGTTAATATAACTTGTCTGTTATTTATTGCTTGTTGAGAATTTAATTTTGGAAGTGGAACTCATTAAGCTCGTAAGCTTATACCCCAATAGTTTCTTGTTGTAGTATGAATATTTATGGCTATCCCTGAGAGGCCACTTTCCTCAAGTACAGCTTTTGAAACTTAAGGAGTTTTTTGAAGAAGTCGGGACCTAGATATAGGCATAGACTTCTAATTGAATCTCCTAAATCGATATATATATATATATATATGGTTGTTGTAAGAGACTTTTGGGAACTAAAGAACTCTTAATATTTTGTCGAGGGTATGCCCCTTAGATCATGTAATAGATTAAATCTGGATATAACTGTTATGATTTGTATTCTCATTGTTATGTACGTCTTCTTAAGTTATTTCAATTCAAGGTATGGTTCCCTATATGTTGAACGTGAGCCTTGTACCCGATGTTTAAACTCATGGAGTGACTAATGTTGTCATACTTGAGTTTAGATATCAAGTGTGACGGACTATCGCATTTAGGATACCCTTTGGGGCATGACATTATGTGTTTTGGATTCATTATGGAATTCATGGTAGATTATGATTGCAATTGGGAAATTCTTTTCTAATCGATTCTGTGATTAGCTAATCTGGATTACAAATCACATAGACATATGGATTGCAATTCAATTAGGGTTTAGTAAATAATAAGGATTAGTCAATTGATCACTTTGCTAGGTGTAAGCCCCTAAATTTTTTGATAATATAAGCAAACCCTAAGAACCGGAAGTCAAAACGAAACCCTAAAATTAACCTAGTTCTGTATTTAGTCTAGTGAATCTAGATCCGGTAATCTCGTGTTCTTAAACCCTAGAAAACGAAATTGAGATAATTGTGGAATATGGTTCATAATAATATACGAAAGCTTAAAAATATCATATTCATAATTTTTTAGTGTCCTTCGGATCCGATCGAGATCAGTTTTCGAAAACCATGCCCTGGTGCATCGGATAGTGAAAATATTCCGACAACACCAATAGATTAGTAAAAATATAAGGTTTTCAAAAATATCAGTTTTAGAATTTTTTGGTAACTAAAAATATCAGATATAGGCCGTTTACGCATATTTTCTTTACTACCGGTATTTTAATTATCTAGTCTACTATATCATAGTACTTTTCTACTATTCATTACTATTCACCTATCTCTACTTTTTCTTACACTCTATTCTTACACAGTACCATACCTATACCTTACAATTTACCTTCCCATACAACTTTAATCACATCACACTTTACACATTACTTCTTTTATTACAAAACAAACAAAATAAATTAATTCTCCCCCCTCTATAAGCTAGAACCAGAGCCCCCTCTCTCTCCATTCATCCAATTTTATTTTCTTTTCTAATTTATTTAATTACATCTAATTTCCACTCCAAAAATCTATAAATACCCCATTCCTCTTTCATTCTTTCACATGATTCATTTCCTGCTAAAACTCTCCCAAAATCACTCCATAAAACCTCCCTCAAAATCTCTCTCAAGGTCTCTTTTTTTTTTTTTTTTAGAAAACCAAGTCCCACATAATACTACAACCCATTCTTTTCTTCTTCAACCAACACATAAACTTTAGGTAAGAATTTCTCATATTCACTTATCATGTTCATACAACTTAACATGAGTTTAGTGTATGTTTCTTAGACTCATTGAGTTAAAGAAACAACAATTTATTCATGTTTTGTTTTTGTTCATGTTCTTATTTTATTTATGTTACTATTATGTTGATATTATTATTAATTATTATTTGTTCTAATCTAACTTATATAAAGTATTATGTATATTATGTATATATATTTATTTAGAGCATATAAGCTCATTTGTTATTTATTTACTTTCAAGTTATGCAATTTATTTATTTCATGTTATTATTAAAACTAGTGTTTCTAGTCTTAGACTTGTCCATATCAAGTCAAAACAATTTTTCTTTCTTTGCTTTTCTTTTCTTTTGAGGACTAGTCTATTCTTAGTCCCCGGATACCTTGATGAAGCTAAGGTTCCCAATACTTGACTTTACTTTTATGTTCTTATATATTTTATCTTACTATGTTGTTTTTATTATATTTCTCATAGTTACATATTATCATTCATGCATGAATATGTTGTTATTGTCTCAATCATAATAGAAATGAGTTTTCTTGAGTAAAAAAAATAAGAATAAGAACTCTCTTTAAAAATAAATTTTGTCACATATAAGAAATTATTTTTCCTTAAAGACTTGAAGTTTTATCCTAATAAATATTTTCTAAAGTGAGATAAGATTAGCTCAAGTTTTAGTAATAATACTATATGGTATTTTATCAATGAAAACAAAATTATCAAACTCTCTTTTAAAACGATGAAATAAGAAAAATTCCTTAAACTTAATTCTTTGTTTAAACAAAGTTTTCTTAAACTCATATGTAAAGCTTTTATCAAAGGTTTAGATAAGTTTTACAAGATTATCAAGGAATAAATTTTCTATGGATAAGCTTTACTTAGGAAATAAAAATAATAAATAACTTATAAAATTATTGATATTATTCTTTTAAAGTGGATCTAACTTTAGGAATACTTCAAAACATATAACCATGAAATATTTAGAAAAACAATGTTTTTCAAACCACTAGAAATAAATTTATGGGAATCTTAAAAGATTAAAATTTTTTTTTGAAAAAGTAATTATTCTCAAGGTTAAGAAAGGGAGTTAAAAGAAGGAAATACTTACTAATAAATTTTCCAAACAAAAATTGAAAAGGAGATTTTCAAAGTCTTAGCTTTTCTCACTTTTTAAGACATTTTGTTTTATAAAATCATTGTTGAGACAACATCACTAAATTCATGCATATGGTTTGAGTATATATATATATATATATCCAAGGATTTTTTAACCATACAAAATATCTATATTTTTGTACAAAAGTTCTTGAATGAAGAAAGTTTAAAAACTCTATTTTTGAAATTCGTATCAAATCTGTACGTTATTATTCCGAGACCCAAATGACTTCTTTTGATAAAAATAGCCTTAGAAATAGATAGATCTTTTCGAGTAGGTAGAAATCGGCATATAATATGCGAAATTTCGAGTTAAAATGAGCAAGCTATGGCCATTTTAAGCTGGGATTTCCATTCATACGATTTTTGACGAATTTAATAAGATAGAATTATAGAGTTTGTATAGATCTTGGATGAAATACTTATGTCGGGTATTTCTTTTGTTTAAGTGTCGAGGACCAAGATCTTCTCTTCCGCGAGGATTACTTCGACTCCTAGAAGAACGCTATGGACAAGTGAGTTTCCTTTACGCTTATATATTCACGCATGTGCTTATAGAATAGAGCACTAGATGTTAGGAAAAGATAAAAATTGATATGAATGTGGGATATCCTGGGAATTATGTGTGTGAATCGTTGTGTGCGATCAATGAATAATAAGTATATCGGAACCCGATTTGTGATTGATATAAATGTTTCTATGTATGTATCGCTATGTGTGCAAATATTGTTTGATCGCTTTAAATGATTTAATGTCATATTGGAATCCCCATATAATAAATTGCTCATGCATATCAGTTAGAATATCATTTCGAAATTTTGCTGCTACTCCTCAGCGTGGGACCGGAAAGGTAAGCTACCTTTCTACAACCTTGAGAGTTAGGACGTTCGGGGAATATTGTCTCAAGTTGTAGCCGAGTCGGATCGATCACTTTAGGTATGGAAGGCCTGAGGACTAGTAGTATGGTTCGTTGGAACCCCAAGACGGGTGCAACTTTAAGGAGGTCGTTTGGGACCCAGTTCAAAGCATTCCCTAACTACCGATGGAGGGGTAAATCCATCACACATAAGAAACCGGATAGTCGTATATAATGTTTGATCATATGGTTATTGCATTTCATATGCTTGATTAATAAACTTGGTTGATTACTTATTATGAGTACTTTTGTGTAAGGAATATCTCACTAAGCAAGTTATGCTTATACTCTTATAGACTTTTGATATTGCAAGATTATCTTTTGCACCGGAGACCACCTTGATTTCCCGGGTAGAATCTTTTTTTTAGAAGCTTTTGGAGGAATTCTATTTTGAAGTTATAGAGTAGATTTCTACTAAAATCTTCTAGCTTTAGTTATTTTATCTTTAGTAGAACCATGTTGTTATATATTTATCGAGGGAATACCTCTTAGAAGATATAAGACTTTATATTTTTAATGCAATATATTAAGTGTTATTTTGTGTGATCCGCTGCCAATATCTTAAAATGCATTACTTCACCGGTCTCCCTTTGATGTGAATGTACGTCTTGTACCGATATGAAAGCTTTTAAGTGACTGAGATAGTCATTCTTAAGTTTTAATATTGCGTACGATGGGCTGTCACGTTTAGGGTACCCGTTGGGGCGTGACAGTTTAAGTTGGTATCAGAGCATCAAGATTAGGGAAGGAAATAGTAAGTTAGAAGTCTTAGAGATAGGATAAGTTTAGGATTAAGCCATAAGAGTTTTAGGAAAAATCTTAGAATTATAGAAAGTGGGGATATATGGGAAACCACATGTTCTATGACCATACCTAAGATATGTGGATGGCTCTAGAACTAGTTTATACCCTTAAGAAGAATAGGAGGATTTCCAAACCGTTTTAAAGCCTTAAGAAAACACAACCCTCGTAAGTTGCAGCTGGTGAGAAAACAGAGTTAACTTGCTTTTTGTTAATGAAACTAAAAAAAGAATATATTTACGTAAAAGACTATACAACCAACCATAGGTAACGTCAGAAACGAGTCACGTAGATGCCATCAAAGGATCAACAGCAAGGATATTCTTTCAAGAAATCGAAGGCAAGAAGAAAGCAACCCTGGATGCCTTCAAATTTCGACGGAAGGATCAAGAAGAGAAGTAAGGAGCCACGATGAGAAGAAAGCATCGCGCCTTAGTATTAATTCGCAAACAAATTAAAAGATATTGTTAAGTGTTTAATAAATAAAAGTAACCTAATGATTTCTTGATAATGTGATTCCTTTGTTTTATTTCTGTGGCATTTATATTATTTCTTTTTGTGATTAAGATGCATGATTTTGATTTCTTACCTTATGATTTCTTTGAATTGTATTTGAATTTCTTAAATTCTTATTTAGCCCCTATTAATTCCTATTTTGCAAATTTATTTCCTTAAAGTTTTTTATTTTGATTTATGGTCTTTATATTTGAGATTTCCGTGATTTCTGTAAACGTTAGGATAGAGCGTAAAATAGAAACTAAAATCTAAAATGATTAAACAACCGTCCAAGAAGATGTAGGATTAAGGAATTTCTGTCTTTGAAAAAAAAAAGAGTTTTTATCTAATGCTTAATTGCTTAAATATACTTAACTCGTTAGCAATTTCGATTTGCAAGTGTACTTTGGTCAATGACATATATCCAATTGATTTTTAGATCTGTTGGCTTTAAACCTAATTGAATTAAAGGTGTTGGAAATCCAAAATTCTTTGTAGATTAGTTTTATATAAAAATCCAAAAATATTTTCGTTTTGATTTTCCTAGCTATACAGTTAGGATTAATATAATTGAGAACTAGTCCTCACTCCCTGTTGACACAACTCGATACTTGTCGAAATTTTATTACTGCATGTACACCTGACACATTGGCTAGCAAATATCTGCGCATTCAAAGGAATTTAGAAAAAGATAAAAAGAGTTTTATAAAGCACATATAGAAAAAGCATGATCATTTTTTGGCGCTATTGTCGAAGAGTGATTAGTGCTAATTTCAGTTTTTAAGACTTTTGTCGACTAGGCCTTTTATTTGAAAAATCTAAAAAAAAATTAAAAATAAAAAATATATAAATACTTTCTTCATTATCTATAAATACTAGTCTTTGGTCTATTTGTACATCTCTAATTGTCTCTCTTTAGGTGCTTGAAGCTTTTGTTGAACCCTAAGTCATCAGCAAATTTTTGAGCGAAGATAAGATATGGGTGATCAACAAGCACCAGTCTTCTTATATTATTGTACTAAAGAGCTTCAATTAAAGATAATATATCTCAGGCAATATAAGGGACAACCTTTGTCAAATACTTGGGGAAGATACCAAAATTTAATGTTTGAATGCCCTTATCATGATCCACCTTTTTTGTAACAGCTATTCTTTTTCCTTAATAGACTCGGTGCTCATGATAAGATGATGATAGAGTTAGCCACTGGAGGGAATTTATCATTAACATCAGTAGAAATGGCATTTAGAATGATTGAAGAATTCATAAGAAGCCACTATGGTGATCCTGACATGTCTCCTCTAGTAGTGTGTTCGTAAAATAATGGATCACATGATAGCTCTCAATGTCAAGGTGGTATGCAAGAAATAGATCCTAGTATGTCAACTTAAGGTTATCACCATACTTGTAAGATTCCAAATCAAGGAAATATTGCTTCATCTTTTGAAAATCTAATTATCCTAGCTTTAGGTAAAGAAGCAAATATTGAAGAGATTATGAGGAGTTTAGAGTAGAAGTATGAAGAAAAGTTTGAGAAGCAACAAGTTGTCATAGAGAATTTGGAGACTCAGGTAGCAGTTTTGATTGAATTTGTATCATCTATATTTCGAATTGATAATTCAAGTAAAGATTGGAGCATCTTAGTGAAGGAAAGGAAAAAGAAACCCCATTTGACTCTCAAAGGCAAGATAAAGAGAAAGAGGAAAAAGTTGTGTCCAATGAAGAAAAACTAAGAGCACTTCTTTAGTAGTTAGTGAGGTAAGAGCAATGAAGAAAAACCAGCTTGGAATTAGCTATTGAAAAGCTTGAAGATTTGACCATAGAAGGGTTTGAGAAGTTAGGAAAACAATTGAAGGTATTGTGAAACCTTCTACCCCAGTTGAGCCAGTAATAAGATCAAAGAAGAGACAAGCAAGCCAGTTGATAAAGAAGAGACTTTGGCTTCTACATCAAATCAAATGGAAGATGTGGTACAACAGGAGCACACCCCTATAGTAGCTGAGCCTACTATCAAGCTATATGTGCCACCAATTCCTTCTCTAGGATAATTCAAAAAGAGGAAAGAAGATGAGGAATATGAGAAATTCTTGCACATGTTTAAGGTTGGAGGTTAATATTCCCTTAGCTGTTATCTTGGAGGATCACCTTAATATAAGAGCACTTTAAAGAAGTCATGAATAAGAAAAGAAGATGATGGGAGAGAGATAGTCATGTTAACTCAGGCGTATACTAAAGCATCAAGGATGCACTTCCCTTAAATTAAATGATCTAGGGAAATTCACTTTAGATTACACCATAGGAGATAATTGGTTCAAGAATGTCATACCCTGAGGGGTACCCAAATATGACAATTCACCAAGCACAATACTAAAGCCTAGGAATTACTTCCTTAATCATGCAAAGGCTTCCATATCATGCACAAGGCATACAATCATCAGAGGAAACGTATCGGAGTAGTGCAATTTACTTTGATAACAATTAAGTAACAAGGTAAGAGAAATCTTAACATGAATACATTAACATGGTAGATTTACAATTCTTAAGGGCATACCCTGCTAATGTCTTCAAGTCTACACAAATAGACTTCTTATTAATCTCTAAAATATCAACATAACATAGATTGCTCATAAAGAAATTTCAAGAAAGTAAATTCCTTCTATGCTCATACTTCTTCTGCAAAAGCTTAGTAATCCGCCAATGTTTTTCCTTAATGTACCGTCCTTGAATCGATTCTCAAGCATACTTGCTTCAACAAAATCTATGGGGATATAAGCTTATAACTTGCTTAGTGAGATATTTTCCCGTCATTTACACCAACAATCATAGACAAAAACAAGTTGGTTAGTGTCACGCCCCGGAGAGTACCCTAAACGTGGCAGTCCGCCGTATATAATATAAAGCTAATGAATGCAACCTTAGTCATGCAAGAGCTTCGATATCACATGCAAGGCATGCTTCCAAGATAGTAAGAGACTCACAGGGTATTACATTTAAGTAGATAATAAAAGCAAGCAAGAACTTATATAAATAAACATAAGATTACCATAAAATGTTCTTACATCATCTTAGGGGCATTCCCCCACTTAGAAGTTTTTCCAAAATAATAACAACTGTAACATAAGCCTACTATAGAGATTTTCCTAGAAGCCTATATTCAAAACTTAAATACATAAAACTTCTCCCAAAAACTCCTAGTAGCTTATACTCGTACCTGACATACAGGGCTCCTTGGGGCTAACCAAAGGTAATCGATTGTAACAGAAAACTATAAGGGTATAAGCAAAACTAGCTTAGTAAGATAATTCCATCTATAAGACATTTTCATAATTCATACAAGTATTTTAATCAAAACATATGAGAATGCATCAATCATATGAACACACAAGATACACATGATTAACCGGAAATCAAGTGTAGCATGGATTTAATGCCCTCCATGATAAGGGTTAGGAGGTTACAGGCCCATACGACCATCAATATCTGCAGATTTACCGGCTCCTGCTTACCTTGTAGACTTTCCAGCTCCTACTAGCCCATGTAGACTTTCCGGCTCCTACTAACCCATGTAGACTTTCCGGCTCCTACTAGCTACCACTACCATTTCCTCGTTTCCCCACACGAAGAATAGTAGTGAAACAAATGTGACTCATGTGTATGATATGCATGAATTGATTTCAATATAAATTTAACCAAAGATGTTTAGTTCTGTTAAAGGCGCTCAACACAATTTTCATCATATCAATACAAGAATCACAATTTATTTATCAAACCAACTTCCGATATTCTTAACTTATACTCAATCATTCATAATACCAAGTCACACATAACAATTATCCATTTTATCTTTTTCTTAATTGCTAGTGCTACTAATTACAAGCACAAAACAAGGAAATGTAATTTAGTAAAAGGAATAACTCACTCCATGTTGGTAGATCCTAATCGAAGTAATTCTCCAGAAAAACGATCTCGGGTCCTTTTCCTACTAAACAAGATGAAATAAAATGAGTCTTTCATGAAGTTTCTATTATTGAAGATCTTAAACTTTTCTTAAAATCACGGTAAAATCGTACAAGAGGAAATTCCAACTTAAAATGGCCATAACTTGCTCATTTTAACTCGGAATTTCGCATATTTTCTATCTAATCGAAAAGATTTACACATTTCTAAACTTATTTTCATAAAACTAAGTCTTTTGGGTCCCGAAAAAGGCAGCGACCAGATTTACCACGAATTTGCAAAAACTTAATTTCTTCCTTTCATCAAAAGCTCACTTGAAGAGATAGATTTTCCAAATATTTTTGTAAGATTTTGAAAGGTATAAACATATATGTATTGACTCATAACAATGTATGAAGTAAATGAAGTTGTCTCAATTTATGAAAAAGTAAAGTCTTTAAAGTTTTTGAACTTAAGAATTTTTTAAGTGTTCATTTTACTTTGAAAAAATCTTGAGTTAATTGAAATGAGTATTTCTTTCTCTAAATTTAAATTGCTTGTAATTGATTTATATTTCTAAAGAATGATTTTTATTTTCTAAACTTAGATTCCAAGAACTTTTAAAATCAATAACAATTTCATAAATGGATATCTTTGTTTCTTGTGATTATTTCAAAAAAATTTCTAGCACTTAATGAAAAGTGAATTTTTTTTATAACACCTTTTGTTTGTTTAAGAAAAATCATTTCTAGTCATATTTATGAGCTTTTAAGAAACTTATTCTCTACATGTATTTCTTAGAAAAGAATTTTTTAGTCTAAGAAAACATTTCTTCATTTATTTTGTTGAGACAAAATCATTATGTTCATGCGTGAATATGAATCATAAAATTATGGAAATATAAAAGAATATAATAACTTGAAAGAATAAGCAATTAAAGAAATAAATCAAGTATTGGGACCTTAGCTTCATCAAAGAACCCCGGGACTAAGAAAAGACTAGTCCCTAAAAGAAAATGTTTTGACTTGATGAGAACAAGTCTAAGACTAGAAAGACTGGTCTTAAAAACAACTTGAAATTAAATAAATTGCAAGGAAGTAAATAAATTGCAAGAAAAATAAATAAATTGCAAGACAATGAGCTTATATGCTCTAAATAATATATTTAGCTATATAGATATATTAGATACTTATGAACATAAAGGAGACATAAAGGAATTTAGATTATGAACAAAAACAAAGTATAAACCTATTGTTGCTTTCTTAACCTTCATGGTTTTAGAAAACACACACTAAGCTCATACTAAGTAGATGAACATATGAAAATCTTGAAGGCATATTACATAAAAGAAAGGAACTAGAGAGAACTTCTTGTAAGAGACTTCTTGGAGAAATTTTGAGAGAGATTTGAGTATAGTAACTTTAGTGTAGAAGAAGTGTGAAATAAGTGGAAGTATGAGGGGGTATTTATAGGAAAAAGTGAGAGATAATTTGTGTTAATTAAATAAAGTAAAAATAAAACAATTTAGATAGAAAAAGGGGGAGGGCCGGTGCTATTCTTGGGGAAATGGGGAAGAAAAATTAATTTTTTTGTCTTTTGATTAATTAAAAGTAAGAAATGAAATATGTAAAATTATATTAAATGAAAATGTGTAAGAAATAGGTGTATGGGTTGTAAGAGTAGGTTGTAAGAAAAAGTAGAGATAGATGAATAGTGTAGAATAGTAAAAATAGTGTAATGTAAAGTAGACATGACAATTAAATGCCGGTAGTAAGAAAATACGCGTATAAATGCAATATCTGATATTTTTAGCTACCGAAAAATTATGAAATTGATATTTTTGGAAATATTATATTTTTATGAGTCTAACGGTATATTCGGAATATTTTCACCATTCCGAGCTTTGGAACACGTTTTTCAAGAACTGTGTCCGATCGGGTTCAAAATGAGTTTCGGTTTTACTAAACTGATCTTTTTAGGCTTCCTTGGATAATTACGAACTATCCTACTCACTAAACTTTTCCTTACTCTCTTAGGGCTTCTTAAATGGTGATGCCGGACTTAAGCAGTTACGGTAAACTAGGGTTTCGTTGACTCTGGAAATCCGGTTGACTTCCAATTAGGGTTTAAGATTTAATTCGAATCCAAAATTTCGAAGGTTTACAGTTAGTCAAACATATCCGATGCTTATGTAACAATCACATGAAGAACATATATGTATAGTTATCTGGAATCTATACATAGAATGGATTTACGCCCTCCATATCAATGGTTAGGGAATTGTTGATGAAAGTCCTCATGATCTTCTACTGCTAGTCCCAGGTATTTGCCTAAAGGGTTCGGTTAGTGTGGCTCTAAACCTAGATTTGCATTCCCCAAGCGATGTTCATTCCGTAAGAAGGAGCATGGCCCATGTCCCAGCAGGTTAGCGGCCCATCCAACTCTACACGTAGGAGTAGTAGCCTTTCGAAATGTGATTAGAAATATGATATGCGTAACCATTTTCTAGTTAACACCAATCCATATTATGATTCATTAAGGACAATCAATCAATTTAATCACACATAGCAATCAAGCATAAAAATTAAAGAACATAGTTAAACAAACATTCTAGCATTGCGATATGCTTAATATCTACTTAATCAAACCAGCTAGAAAGACATGCTTAACCCTTGATAGTCCCCCATACATGCTCATTTTTATCTTTTCTTAACCAAGCTGGTGCGACTACGTATAAACACAAACAAAGTAACAAATTTAGGAAAAAGAACTCTCCCATCCATATATGGCAATCTTCTTAGTCGTAATAATCCTCAAGAAGGGAAGTATCATTTTCTTTTTTACCTAGACAAAAGAAATATCTAAAATGAGTATTTCATAGAGGTTCTACTTAAACTTCCTAATTCTATATTATCATTTTCATCTAAATTCGGATGAAGGGAAATTTCAACTTAACATGGTCTTAACTTTTTCATTTTAACTCAGAATTTCACATATTAGATGTCGTTTTCTACCTACTCAAAAAGATATATCTATTTCAAAAGTTATTCTTGACATGTAAAGCCATCTGGGTTTCAAAATAGGTCGGTACAGATCTAACCTGAAGGTTCCAACACTTAAATTGCAATTTTTCTCAAGTTTTTCTTCACTTAGACACTCTATAGCAAACCTATAAATATTTCTACTTTTGAAAATTATTTAATAGTAAAAATAACTCATATTACATACATGATCCCAGTGATGTTTAAAAATACAATTTATAAACAATCTTTATTGAAGATAGAGTTTTTTGAAAGGTCGTTCCTTGACTTATGATTAAATTTGCTATTTGTAAACATGTGACTTGTCAACATAAATCATAGTTCAATATATATTTGGAATCTCAAAGGTTTATTTTATTTTTTAAAGATTTTTATTTTAAAACATGGTTTTACCTATTTGTGACATAAAACACCAAGTATATTTCCTTTTAAAATCTTCCTAAGTTTGATTCTTTAACAAAATTTCAATTCTTCGATTTTGTAAATAAGAAACTCAATTAAAGAAAATCATAGTTTCATATTTATTTAGAATCCATGAATATTTTTTTTTTTTTACACTAAACTTTTGACTAAATATTTTCCAAAACATAAATCTTTATGTGGTTATGAAGAAAAATCATTATAAGTTTTGTTACCTCTAAAATATTTTAAGTTTTAGCATGAGGGAAATTAAATCAATAGCTTGTTCGAAATTTTTATTCTCATAATAACTCTTTCCCTATTAATAGTTTTTCAACTTAGGTATTTAAGGGGTAGTTTGGGAGAAAACTAAAATTTTGTGTTGTTACAAATGAGTGCCTTTTTATTACAACTATTGTTTTCATGTTTTCTAACATCTTAAATTTTTACATTCTAAAAAAAAAATTGATTCCTTGGGTTGTCTATCAATTTTATTTTCTTAGTGAGTTTTTAACTAGTAGATTGATTTTAAACTTAACTTGGAAAAATAGTTTTATTTTTAGTGTTCATCAAAGTGTTAGTATAAACCATCTAAATAAATTTTTAAGAAAACTTTGTATGTAAAGAATTATTAACATTAAAATTTAATAATAAATTATCTTTTAATATTTTGACAAGGATATAGTTGAACCATTATCCTAAATCATAGTGCATGTTTCTTCTATGTGCTAAAAATTATATTTATTGAGTTTAGTCTATTTTTAAGTGAAAGAAAATAACTCTCATTTATTTTTTTGAAAACTCTATCAAGACAACAACATTATGATAATACATGAACTTGTAGCTATGTAAAAAAATTACTCAAATGGAAAATAAAAGACATAGAGAATTCAATAAGCATATATATATATATATATTTATATATAAACAAAATTTTTTGGAAGTCTTAGCTTATATCAATGCTTCCCAAAACATAGACATAGACCAATTCCATAAAAAGAAAAGAAAAGCATAAGAATACTTAAGGAAAATAAAAAGAAAATTATGGAAGTCTTAGATTTTTGTTCAAGTCTTATCGGGACTTAGAAATGGACAAGTCCCATAAAGAAAAGCAAGAAAATAATAAGAAAATCATAGGAGTCTTAGATTTGTGTCAAGCCTCTTCGAACTTAGATTATGGACAATTCCTTAAAGAAAATAAAAAGTTTTAACTTGATGAGGACAAGTCTAAGGCTAGAATGACTAGTCTTAATTATTTAACATGAAATAAATAAATGTACATGTAAATAAAAGCATAAAATAAAAGTTAGATTAATAAGCATTATACTCTAAGAATATATATGATACTTATACTTAATAATATATAGTAGTTATCTTAGGAGAAAAAATAAAACAAGAATATAGTAACACTTATAAATAAACATGGTGTTAAAAAAGACATGAATAAGTTGTTATTTTCGTGATTTCTTCTCTAGCATAAAGCTCATGGGCTTTTAGGAATCAAAACAACAAAAGTGTCCATGCTATGTTAACATGAAAGAAAAGAAAAGATTTAGATTTTTACCTAAGGTTTATGAGGATGGATGGTGATGGATGATAGATGAATGAAAAAAAAAATTTGCAAAATTTTGTTTAGGAATGGGAATAGAGGCTTATGGTTTTTGAAGGAGAAGAAGAGAGAGTTTGAGTACAAATTTTGCAAGAGTTTTGTTAGGAAAAGAAAGTATATGCAACAAATGAAGGAGAAATAGGGCATTTATAGAGTTTTGTAGTGGAAATTTGTGTGATTAAAAATAAATGAAAATGAAATAAAATTAGATAGATAGAGGAAGAGGGGTGTTGGCCAAGAGGGAAGAGAGGGAGAGAAATTGATTAAATTTATATTTTTGTAATGAAAAGTAAATAAAGTGTAAGAGAAGTTAAGTGTAAATTTTTATAGGAAAAGAAAATATAAGAGATAGGTGTATAGGTTGTAAGAATATGTAGTAAGAAAAAGTAGAGATAAAGGAATAGTAGTGAATAATAGTAAATAGTACTTAAATAGTAGATAAGATAAATAAAATACTATTAGTAAGGAAAATACATGTAAATGAGCTATATCTAATATTTTTAGAAACCGAAAAATTCTAAAATTGATATTGTATGAATCCTTATCTTATTACGAGTCTAGATATGTTATTGGATTATTTTCACTATTTCGCGGGCCAGGACACTGATTTTAGAAACTAATCTCGTTTGGGTCTGAAACAAATGAATTTTCTTCAAAATTGATATTTTTAGGTTGTGAGACACTATTCTGAACAATAATATAAGGTTATCTCATTTTTATTGTTTTAGAATTTTGACACAGGATTGGCAGATCTAAATCCTCTATGTTATAATGTTAACCTAGGTTGATGTTTATGGTTCAGTTTCGATTCCAACTTTACGGTTTATTCATACAGTTATATAATCTAGGGGATTATGGTTATACGATATTTTTGGTTCAAAAAGTTAAGTTTGCTATACTTTTATGATTTATTTAATATTTTATAGTTCTCAGAATTGTCTAATAGAGTTTAGGGCTTCTACTGTTATGTCTTGACTTTGTTTGACTTTTGGTATTAATTTTAAATTTTTGATCTTAAAAGTCACCGAAAGTATTAAGGTTTTATAATTTTGTTATTAAATTCTTTTTAGACATGCTGTGTCTATTTGTGTTAGAGATAAGATAAATGAATTATTTAGCGTACATATTTTTTATCAAACAATTATTGAATTTTCCATTTTATTTTTTAAGGTTCTCTTTTTCCTTAAAGTTATGAAATTTGTATTTGATCGTGTTTTAAGTTTCTACAGTTTGGTTTTAACTTAGGTCGATTTTAAAATTTCGATTTTTTTAGCTCTTGAATTATTTTCTAAGAGTTTTCAAAAATTCAGGGATTTACAAGGAATGCATTTTGTGATCTTGGGGCAATTATCAATTTGATACCTTTCTCTATCACTAAGAACTTAGGATTAGGGATGCAATCAAGAAAACTGAGATGATAATTCAATTTTAGCTTTTTAAAAGACTTAGAGAGATGATTGGAGATGTGCTATTGAAAGTAGACAAGTTCATATTTCCTATGGATTTGTAGTATTAGATATGGAAGAAGATCCAAAGATTCCCTTCATCCTTAGGCACCCATTCATGGTCACTGTTGGAGTCATTATTGATGTGAAAAATAACATGATGGTGTCGAAGTTGGAAATAGAGTTATATATGAATATCATGAAGTGCTGGAAAAAGAACCATAAATCCACCAAGATTAACACAACATCAGAAAATTCAAGAGTAGAATCATGCAAGAAAAGGAAGGACGAAGACAAAAAGACTAGCCAATTTGATCCTCTTTGAAGAAGAAACTCAAAAAGTCAAGCTGAAACTATAAAACAAATATTGGATGGAAGGCAACCCACAATTATCTTTTTCTTGTCAATATTTTCTTTTTGTTTTTGTATTTTTTATGTTGCTTAGATACGTTTTCCCTATTTGTGTAGATAAAAGGAAATGTAGAAGCTATAGCACATAATCGTAGACTACAAGAGCATGGGCTCATAAGATAGATTAATTGGAAACTTTCTCTATTGCTGTAACGATTAGAACTCAAAATGCCTCAATTTTTAAAAACCAAGGAAGTACCATTATTCCTTTTCTCTATTATCTTTATTCTTTCCTATTTTGAGCTAAATGAGGAATAGTAAGGACACTGTTTAGTTTATGTATAAGGGAAGGGATAATGTTATGGAGAATGAAGTTGAGAATATATGTCTGCTAATGTCTGAATTTTGTTGAATTGATCGAATATCTATGACATTTGAATTTGAAATTCAATTGTTGATCCATACTTTGAACTTATATTTGTCCTAAAGCATGATATGACAAATTTTAGGCCAAAATTTTTTCAAAGTATTTTATGAAATCTAGAGATTATATTGAATATTGTTGATAGCATCTATAAAAATATGAAATTGAGTTGCTTAGGTGCCTTACTCACCTGATATTGTGATTAGAATACTTAGTTGAAATTAAGTAGTGAAATTTTTAAGGAACAAATTTATTTTGTATTTAGCTTTAGAATTGGAGCTTGAGAGTAGGTCGAATCCTTAAGTGAAAAATAAACAGGTCCACTTCTAGGAAAAATTTAGCTTGTATATACTCTTTTGAGTTATATTGAGCAAATTTCAACACTTAGTGAAAGAGGCAAAAAAAAAAAAAAAAACTCTTTCTTAGCGATCTTTATAAAAAGTCTTAATTTTTTTGTAGCATTCAAAAGAAAAGAAAGAAACAGACATAGTCTTTACTTCGCTAAATAGGTAATTGAGTAAAGAGTATCTAAACTTGAATGTTAGAGTGAGGAAGAGTCCATAAAGGTCCCTTTAAGCCTGGTCACTTGGGAGGGAAGACATAAGTTCAATACATGAACTTTGAAAAAAAAGAGGGAGAGAGAGAAAAAAATAGCTTGTATGAATTAAAAAAATATGAATGCTAAAGCTCCAAGTGAAATAAGACTTACAATAAAAATGGAGAAAATCTAGGAAAGAGTAGATACCATATGCTTTCACTCTATGTTGCAAGAACTATATGCATGCTAATGTCCAATGTAGTTTAAATGGTTGTTTTTCCTTACTAGATTAGTATTTACTTTTGGTTAAAAGGTTTATTTGCTAAACACTAGGATTAAAGTTTGTTTTATCTAGATTAGCTACTAAATTTTGATTGTAGTAATCTAATTACATATACCCAGTTTGGTTAAAGTAGTAGGCACCTGAATTGCAAGTCATGAGCTATAAAAGAAGAGATGCTTGAATTGTGAAAGTTAAAATTTTATATCTCTATGACAGATTTCTTGTTCTTATTTATTTTGCTTGAAAACAATGAAAATTCAAGAGTGGGGAGTTGATAAAGGCATACCATACTCGATTTTTATCATATGAATCATGCTTATTCATTAATAATTGTATAGAAATCATAAGGAAATGGTACTTATGCTTTTATTGTGATATTTCAAGTCTTTAAGGACTTATATTATAATTACAAGCAATTTAGAGGAATTTTGTTTAACTAAGGAGATGAAAACAATCAATATTAGCTAATGGAAATTGTAAGCCACCAGCCAAGAAGAAGCAACACAACCGACCTTTAAATAAATTTCAACCCTTCATCAAAATAATTTAAAGCCAAAAATATGGAATGTAGGCTCTCGGCCTTAAATAGAACAACAACGCTAAATTTAAAATTATGCCTATATTTCAGCAAAAATGGAAGAAAGGTCTCAACCTTTAGCCAACGTACATTCAAAGCAGCCCCAACGCTATTCCAAGGCTGCCAACTTACTTGTTTAGAAATTAATTCTACATTCGAGGCGCAAAATAAAATCAAGGCCACCGGCCTTGGTACCAGTCTAAGTCCCCTGAATCTTTTCATGCATATTTTCCTCTTGAAGCTCTTGTGTGATAAGGATAAGAACACTAGAACAAAAACTAAGAAATTCCTTTGCTCCTAGATATATATTAGGCATAGATTTGTAGAAAGTTTTCTTTTTATTTGATTACGATTTCACATCAAGATTAAGTGGAGGATACTACTTGAACATGGATATGAGCATGGGTTCACTAATTCAGGTGATTTTATTCCTTTCTCTTTGATTTCATGTTTTTTATATTATTCAAAGTTTTTCCTATTGATTTTATTAAGGTTTTGAGTTGATGATTTGGATTCTGATTGATGATTTCTACTTGATTGAATTATTGCTTGTTTCATGTTGTTAATGCTATTTCACCGATCATGTGTTTTAAATTCATTCTGGAATTCACGTTAGATTATGATTGCAATTGGAAAATTCTTTTTTAATCATTCTGTGATTAGCTAATTTAGATTACAAATCACATAGACATATGGATTGCAATTCAATTAGGGTTTGGTAAATAATAAGGATTAGTCAATTGATCACTTTTCTAGGAATATGGAATATTGATTGGTTAATTTAAGGTAATTGCTGTCTTTGGAAAAAAGAGTTTTTATCTAGTGCTTAATTGCTTAAATATACTTAACCCATTAGCAATTTTGATTTGCGAGTGTACTTTGGTCAATAACACATATCCAATTGATTTTTAGATCTGTTGGCTCTAAACCTAATTGAATTAAAGGTGTTGAAAATCCAAAATTCTTTGTAGATTAGTTCTATCTAAAAATCCAAAAATATTTTCTTTTTCATTTGCCTCACTATAATTAGGATTAATATAATTGAGAGCTAGTCCTTACTCCTTATGGACATGACTTCATACTTATCAAAATTTTATTACTGCACGCGTACCTAGTACACTAACTAATAAATATCTGTGCATTATAAGGAATTTAAAAAGAGATTAAAAAAAGTTTTAAAAATCACATATAGAAAAAGCGTGATCAAGCCCTTAACCTGACCCACGTCTAATGATTGCATTTTTTAGCTCGTCGAGCTTTAGTCTTGAGTTTGTCATGCCTTAGTAAAGGAACCACTCTAACCCTTAACTTCACCTATGACCAAGGCTGTGCTTGAGAATTTATCCCTGCTAAAAACATGCACAATCTCTAGAGAACAACACAAAAGCACACAACACACACACATATAATATAGCATATTATTCATCATTTAGTTCGATTAATTAAGTTCAATTTTAACACAATTGAATAGTTAATTGTGCAATTAATTATCTCATCAAAATCCACTTTAAACATACAAGTTCAACAACTCACAACGCTAAAAGAAACAAAGCAAAAGGACTAGAACTGATTCCATGCCTTCTTAAAAACAAGTAAGTACATCTATCTAACCTCCAATAAGATTAAATTCTAAAGATAAGGAGAAATGTAGAATTTTTCTGGTTAAGAAGCAAATAGTACCAAATGTGGTGATGGATTGGAACTTAATAAGAAGTTATGGGTTGGAGAGCTTTTAGAGAACATTTTGAGGATGAGGCATGGGAAAAGGTGTTTGATGTGAGGGAAGAGGCATATAAGAGTAGTATTCTACCATTTTTGGCATGTTTCCAAACTGGGCATCATGTGTCATATACAGAAGATACAGTTAGCTTTTATGCTTGTGGTCAGTATAGGACTATGCCTATGAGTAAGTTTGTTGTAGCTTTGGTCTTGTATGAAAATAAAGAAGAATTTTTTGGAGATGAATTTAAAAATTTGCCTATGGAAATTTCTTATGAATAGGAGAAAAGTTTTGTAGGAGAACTAATTGATGGAAATTTCGCACCCTCTAAAACTAAGGCTTCAACATTTAAGAGGCATAGTGTTAGAATTATCTACTATGTTCTGGTGAGAAGCATTTTCTCTAAGTTGGAAGGTTCCAACTATAATCCCCTAGATTTTATGATATAGTTTATGCTTAAACCATAAACCAGAAGTCAACCAGAAACCCTAAAGTCAACAAATCTATATCAAACCTTAGTAGATTTAGATATGACAATCCCATGCTCTTAACCCTAAACAAAAAAATTGAAATAATTATGGAAAATAGTTCATAATAATATAAGGAAGCTTAAAAATATCATATTCGATAATTTTTAGTGTCTTTTGGATCCAAACGAAATCAATTTTCAAAAACCGTACCTAGGTGCATCCAACGGTAAAAATATTTCGATAACACCAACGAAATCCTAAAAATACAAGGATTTCAAATATATTAGTTTTATAATTTTCCGGTATCTAAAAATATCAGATATAGATTAATTGTGCGTATTTTCTTTGCTACCGGTATTAATTTGTCTTGTCTACTATTCATAATACTATTCACAACTATTTATCTATTTCTACTTTTTCTATACCTATTCTTACACTCTATATACCTATTCTACTTTTTACATTTCTTATATATTTTCATTCACATTAAACCTTACAACTTATTACTTTTAATTAACAAAAATACAAAACAAATCAACATACTCCATCTCTCTCCTCTCTCTATACAACCGGTGCCCCCTCTCCCTCTTTCATCCCCATTCTTTTTCTTTTTCAATTTATTTAATTCACATAATTTTCACTTCTCAAAACGTTATAAATACCTCATCTCCCTCCATTTCTTTCAAACGTTCATTTCACATAACAAAACTCTCTCTAATTCACTCACAAATCCTCTCTCCAAAATTCTTCTTTTCACTTTCCTTATTACCCATTTCTTACATACTTTCTACATACACAAACTATCCAAAACCCCTCTTACACTACTACTTCCATATTCCCACTTTAGGTAAATATTCTTACCTATATCTTTCTACCATGTTATGTAACTTAACATTACCACGGTGTATGTTTCTTAAACATTCAAATGTTATAGAAGCAACACTATATTTATGTTTTGTTCTTATTCATAAATAAATTTCATATTATGTTGTTTTACTATTATATTGTTTTGTTTATGTACATGTTATTATTATTGTCTTCACCTAACATTTATGTCATATTATCTATATTTGTGTATCTATATATATATATATATATATATTTCATAGAGCATATAAGCTCACTAACATAACCGTTATTTATTTATTTATGCTTGCAATTTATTTATTTATTTCTGCCATGCTCTAATATTAAGACTAGTCTTTCTAGTCTTAGACTTATCCTCATCAAGTCAAAACGATTTTCTTATTTTTTTTGTTTTTCTTTCTTCAGACTTGCCCATGACTAAGTTTAGAAGCCTTGAAAACAAGGTAAGGCTTCCAATACTTGATATTTATTTCTTGCTTATTCTTATATTTTTCCATCTTAATATTATAATCATTCTTGTCATGTTACTAGCAACAGATTCATACTTCATGCATGATCATATTGATAGTTTTCTTAATAAAAATAAAGAGATTATTTCTTGAGTAAAATAAAATAAGCCCAACTTACTTTAAAAATGTAGTTTTATCACTTAGAAAAAAGTTTTCTTAAGAGTTGGGACTTTTTTCAACTAAATACTTTACAATGGATTTTGACCAAAAATCACCATAGATTCTAAGTGTTGATGATATACAAAGCTTTTGCAAAAACAACTAAAGAAACTCCTATTTTATTTTCAAACCAACACTCCTATTTTATTTTCAAACCAACATTAAGAGATCTTAAGATTGATAATACCCTTCTATAAGGAATTTTCTTAAAAACTTGATTATAAAATCCTTACTAGCATTTTTAGTAAAAGATCAACGCAAGTTTTCCAGACTATGATAAGAAATCAACTTATCATGTAGAATATACTTAGAAAGACTAAAGTTTTTGAACCAAAAGTTATCTTTTAAGAATCTAAGAAAATAAATTATATCACATATCTAAAGACTTAAAAATCCTTTGTTTTATTTCCAAACAAGTTAACATAACTTTGCCAAAATTTTACATTTTCAACTACCAAAACAAGATTGTTTTATGAAAAATCATTGATTGAGACAACATCATTAGAATCATGTGTTTATTATGAGTTGCATATGTATTAAAAGGATTTTTCAACTATATATATATATATATCTATGTGTGTGTGTGTGTGTGTGTGTGTTTTCTATGAAATTTTTTGTTTATAAAAGTTGGAAAAATCATGTTTTAAAGGTGGAAATTTTCGTGTTGATTCTGTACCATTTCTTTTAGAGACCCAAATGACCTTTTATTTAGAAAATAACCTTATAAACGAATAGATCTTTTTGAGTAGGTAGAAATCGATATATAATATGCGAAATTCCGAGTTAAAATGAGTAAGTTATGGCCATTTTAAATTGGAATTTCTTTCTATACGAATTTTGACGAACTTAATGAAATAGAGTTGCAAGTTTAAGTAGAACTTCTAAAAAATACTCATTTTGGGTATTTATTTTATATAGATGACATGGAGTCTGAGCTATCTTACCCAGAAGATTACTTCGATTAAGAAGCTTCTGCTACTATGGCCGAGTGAGTTTAAATTCTTGCATTTTTGTATCTATGTTTTTGCTTGTAGTTTAGTAGCACTAGACTTTATGAAAAGATAAAAATATGATAGCATACTTTCTTTACTTATATGATTGAAATGATGATAAGAATATCGAGGCGGGAGTTGTTAACTAATCCTTGTATGACTTAGTATAGGAATGATTTGTTTGCAAATTCTATGATCACTTATAAAATGTCTAAATATTATGCCATGATAACTTAAATAAAATAATTCTTGCATGACATGTAGTGAGTCACATTGCATTCATAACTATATCCTTGGTGTGACAAGGGCATAGTAATGAGGTCGATGACCCAAAAATATATTCTATGGCTTTGATTGCCCATAATTCAACAATGAGTGGGCACCTGAATTAACTACAATTTAGCGGTTTGTAGGAATCTTTATAAAAACTATAAAAACATCATTTGCAAACTATGGCCTTGTTGCTTGGAACACCTAACCACCGAATGGAGGGAAAAACCATTCAAACATATGATTTTTGGAAAAATGTATATATTGTTTGCTCTCGTGATTGATTGCATCTCATATGCTTATTAATTAACTTGATTGAATATTGATTGTTGAGTACTTTAGTTGTGGAATTAATTCTCACTAAGGAAGAAGCTTACCCCCTTATAGATACCTTTTGTAGCACTCCTATCTATGGTTGAAGCCCTGAGGTTATTTCTTGCAAGTAATACCTTTTTAGCCTAAGAAGTTTTTGGAAAAAGTCAAAGACTAGATGTAAACTTAGACTTCTAAGTAAATCTTCATGTAATTATTTTGAATAGACTATGATAGACTATATCTTTTGATAGGGGAATGCCCCTTTGATATTTGTAAGACCTTTATATTTCCATATTCTAGATATTACATTATGATTTCCATTCTTAATTTGCTATATGAATGTCTTCTTAAACAACTTGTTTCAAAGTTGGTCCTCTATGATCATGAGTGTACTCCTTAGACCTGGTATCAAAGCTTATGGCATGTCTAAGGTTGTCATACTTAAGCTTTAATATTGAGTGTGGCGGACTATCGTGCTTAGAATACCCTTTGGGGTGTGACAACAGCACGGTTGCATAACCTAAATTGCTTCTACTATATAGTATGATTGTAAACCCCTAAATTTTCGAAATCGGTTTAGCATAAAACCCTAACCGGAAGTCAAACGAAACCCTAAAGGACAACAAAACCCTAGTTTGCCTATAAATACCCCCCTCCTCTTTCACTTCTTTCACACATTCACTACCCACAAATTCATACCAAAACTCTCAAATTTTCCTCTCAAAGCTCTCTCAAATTTCTATCTCAAAACTCTCTCAAAATATTCCACAACAACTTCCACCAACAACAAAAACCCATAACCCCATAACCATATCAAAGTCTTCTTTAGGTAACCCCATAATTCTTTCTTCTCTTCATGTCATGTAACTTTACATGACCATAGTGTGAGTTTCCAAATACTACAAGTTGTGGAAACTACATTATGTTCATGTATTGTTCTTGTTCATGCCAATCCATTTATGTTTATGTTGATTTATTATTGTTTATATATCTATACATATTCTTTAGAGCATATAAGCTCACTTGCAAAATTATTTATTTCATGCAAAGCAATTTATTTACTTTTCCATTGCAATTTATTTATTTATTCCTTGTTGAAATAAGACTAGTCTCTAGTCTTAGACTTGTCCTCATCAAGTCAAAACAAGCTTTTCTTCTTTCATTTTATTTCTTTATGGGACTAGTTTATTTCTTAGTCCCGGGAGCCTTGAAAAAGCTAAGACTCCAATACTTGACTTTATTATTTATGCTTTATGTTATTTTGTTTATTATTATAATCATGTTCATTTAGATTGTTGTCCAAAAGTTTTATTTTCTAAAGATAATTAAATAAAAGAGGGCTTTTTGTCACTTAGGAATAAGTTTATGTGAAACATAAAAATATAAGATAACAAAAATAAACTCATTCTTTTTCAAGTTACAAAAAGAATTCACTATGAATTTAGAAACTATTTTTACTTAAAAAGCTATTTAAATCTTTGTTACCCTACCTTGTTTTCAAAAGAAAATATTTTGTTAACAAAAATGGTTCTTTTCATAAAGAAGGAACATAAGATGGATGACTAAGGAAATTTTTAAAACAAATAGGCAAAGAAAAATTTGTGGTTTGAAAATAATAAAGTTATTTCTTTTCAAGTTACAAGAGGAAAATAATAGAATTATAGAAATTAGTTTTTCTACAAAAAGTCATTAATTGTTCCATATTGTTTTTATGAAGAAAACAAGTTTTCATGCATGGATAATTATTTTTGAAAAAAATATGAGACATGAGAAAAAGAATGGGAAATATCAAAGTAAAGATTTTTGCAAAACAAGTAAACAAAGGAATTTACACAAGAAAAATGAGGAAAAGCATATTTCCTAGAAAAACTTCAAATATAGTATTAATGTAACTTAGAAAGTAGAAAAATTTTATTTCCAAGAGTTACTTAGAAAGAAATAAATAAAATCAACATAAAACGTTTTTAGAAAACAAAGGAAGCAAGGTATTCATTACAAAGAAATTTATATTTCCGAAAAGCTTCAAACCGACATTGTTTTACCTAAGAAAAATAATTTGGACAACAAGACACTTGAGCATGCTTAAATATGAGTTATATAGTTATAAAAAGAGAATTTTTTAACTATATAAATAACTAAGTATTTATCAAACAAATTTTGATTTCTTGAACCAAAGTTGTTTTTACTTGAAAATCCGTAGTGAATTTTATCACCACTTTTACGGAGCCTATATGGCTTTGTTTGTGGGAAATAATTTTATAAATGGGTAGATCTTTTCGAGTAGATAGAAATCGGTATATTATATGCGCGATTCCGAGTTAAAATGACCAAGTTATGGCCGTTTTAAGTTGGAACATTCTTTTATACGAACTTTGACGTTCTTTGACATTGTTTTGTCAAAAATTCAAGAAAATCTTCAAGAAAAACTCATTATGGGTATTTTCTTTGGTTAGGTGACCCCGAGGAAGGATTTCTTCATCCTGAGAACTATTACGATTAAGTGGAGTGTGTGAACGACTCATCGGCTTAGAAGAATAGACGACAATGGCATCGTGAGTTTATTTCTATTAAATACTACACTTGTTGTGCTTGTAAATTAGTTGCACTAGAGTTAGGAAAAGATAAACCGATATGCATGTAAAATAATTCCTTGAAAGAATTCTAAGAATATCAAAACCCGAATTGTTCTAAGTGATTGTTTTAGTTTAATATTGATTTGTGTGAAATTCCTTGATCGCCCTAAAGTTGAAAATAATTATGTTATGACTTTATGAATTAATGAACTCATGCATACCACGAAGTGAGTCACATTTCATGGTTGGGTTATTATCCTTAGTAATTTAGGGAGTTGTCCTTAAGTTTGTAAAGTCTTTGCCATGAACAAATAATTGTTGTGAATCCTCTTTTCTTAATATGTTTTTATATCTCCTTAAACTTCATTTTTCCACATATGGTCCCCTAAGATTGTGAAAGTAAGCCTTACACTTAATATAAAAGCTTTTGGAAATGACTAAGGTTGTCATACTTAAGCTTTAATATTGAGTGTGGCGGACTGTCACGTTTAGGGTACCCATTGGGGCGTGACAATGATTAGAAGGTACAAAATGATTATTGGCATGATTGTGGTATGGAGAATGATGCATCGGGCTAGGATGCAATGTAAGGGGGTATATTTAGGTGGTCTAATTACAAAGGCTTTGAAGAATCTGAATTTTTGGCCATGACAAGAGCCAACAGATAAGGTGTATAACTTTAAGGAGCTAAATAAGGTAGCTTTTAAAGGTTGGGGTCTTGTGGAAGTTCAAGACCCTAATATGGATGTAAAGGATGAAGGGGTACAAGTTGCTGCGTTTAGAGCTCCAACACAGTACTCAACTGCTCAATTCAATAAGTTGGTGAAGAAAGTAGAGGAGCTAAAGTCTAAACTCCATGCATTTGAAGAAAAATATGACAAGGACATGAGTAAGTTGAAGGAAAATATGAGACAATGATTTAGATGATCATTCAAGCTCCTTCACAACCCTCACAGCCAAAGGAAACCACCTATGAACCCAAAATAGCTGAATGAAGTCATGTTGATGATGATAATGATGCCATGCTTCATTCTCACATGCTTATACCACGTGCATCCCACCTACAGCCTCAATTCTGAGTTTCACCCCGCATCTCCTTTGTTCCACACATACCTTCACCACTACAAACTCAAACACAAACACCACCTTCTCCATATAATGAACAAGAGCAAATCCCACAAGTCCAACACAATCCCCACCTTCACCACAAATACCTCAATATGATGCACAACTAATTTCTCTTATACATATACCATATGAAACACTTGCTACTCAATCTCCTATCCCTCAAACATCACCACGAACACCAATATAAACCTCTCCTTCACCATAGGTTCCCTAGTGTGAACCATACCCTATATCTCCTACACACACACACACACAAACCTCACCAGTTCCCTCATCAAACTCCCCTCAACATAAGAAAGCACTATTTACTCAAACATATCCTCAAGAATTCCCCTTATCTTGAGCCTCAGCCTAAAATAATTTTGGCTCCCATTCCTCAAACACAACCTCCTTCTCTAGAGCCCTAAACACATATCTTGCACAAAAGAAACCAATGATGAAGAGAAGAATACTAGTGCAAGATGTGCCACCAAATGAGGAATACAACCCCATCTGGTTAGATAACTTGGTGAAAAAAAAGTTACAACTAAGAGAGGTAATAGGTGAGCTAGTGTTAGGATTGATTTAAATGTCACATCTAATGCAGTAGAACAAGAGAACAACAATGCCACAGTTCCTAGTGGAATTTACCTCAATATTCTAGCAGTTGAAATTCTAGAAGAAGAAGAGAAGAAAGAAGAGGGAAGCTGAGCTGCAACAAGACAAAGAAATCTACACGACAATTTTCTATAAGATTTCTAAAATTGTTATTGAAAGAACTTTCCACAATAATCAAGAATGACAAAAGGCTAGGACCCTACAAAGCTCATGAAGAATGGATGATGGTTTGTTATGTTCCAAAAACTTCAAACGTAGGCACCACCTAATGAAACCAAGTAGAAAATGGTCAACAACATGAAGCGTAGTGTCACGGCCCAATGGGTACCCTAAACGTGACAGCCCACTAAACACAATATTAAAACTTAAGAATGACTACCTCAGTTACTCGGAAGCTTTCATATTGGTACAAGGCGTACATTCACAATAAAGGGAGACCAGTGGAGTTATTCATTTTAAGATATTGGCAGCGGAACATACAAAATAATAGTTAATATAATTCATCAAAATATAATGTTCTACAACTTCAACGGGGCATTCTCCTGATAAGTCTCCATAATAACAAAGTCTTACTAGACAAATAACTAAAACTATAAGATTTTAGAAGAAATCTAATCTAAGTCTTCAAAATAGATTTCCTCCAAAAGCTTCTCAAAACATAGATTCCGCCCGATGACCAAGATGGTCTTGGGTACGAGACAAAGGTCTTACAAACATCAAAAGTCTATTGGGAAATAAGCATAACTAGTTTAGTAAGATAATCCTTATGCAAAAGTACTCATAACTAGCATTCAAATAAGCATATGAAATGCAAGCAACCATATTATCGAACAATACATAAGATTATCCAATTTCATACGTAGGATGGATTTACCCCCCCATTGGTGGTTAAGGAATGATTTAAATTAGGTCCTAATCGACCTTCTTGAAAAAGAATTGCGTGCATCTTAGGATTCCAAAGAACCGCACCACTAGTCCCTGGGCTTTCTTTATCAAAGCGATCGAGCCAACTCGGCTACACCTTGAGGCCGTATTCCCTGAACGTCCTATTTCCTCAAGATGTAGCTAGACAGCTTACCTTTTTGGTCCCACGCTGAAGAGTAGTAGCAAAAATGCGAAATGATATTCTAAGTGGTATGCATGAGCAAATTGGTTTAAGGGAATTTCTAATCTGACATTAATTCATTTAAAGTGATCAATCAATATTTATACACATAGCAACATACATAGAGACAGTTATAACAATCGACAAATCAGGCTCTGATATTCTTATCGTTCATTGATCACACATAGCAATTCACATACATAGCTCCCATGATAACCCATATGCATACCAATTTTTATCTTTTCCTAATATCTAGCGCTTTATTCTACAAGTACATGCGTGAATATATAAAATGTAAAGGAAACTCGCTTGTCCATGCCATCTTCTATCAATCGAAGTAATCCTCGGGAAAGAGAAGATCTTGGTCCTCGTCACCTAAACAAAAGAAATGCCCAAAACGAGTATTTCATACAAGATCTACTTAAATTTTCTAACTTTATCTTATTAGGTTAGTCAAAATTCGCATTAGTGGAAATTTCAACTTAAAATGGCCATAACTTGCTAATTTTATCTTGGAATTTCGCATATTATATACCGTTTCTAACTACTCGAAAAGATTTATCCATTTTTAAGATTATTTTTATCAAAAAAAGCCATTTGGATCTCGAAACAGTAGGGTACAAGTCTGTTACGAAAATTCTAGTTTTCAAAACACAATTTTCCAAGCTTATCTTCATCCAAAAATTCTTGTACAAAATTATAGATATTTGTAGGGTCGAAAAATCCTTTGAATATATATATATATATATATAGACTCATATTGTATGTAGGAATTTAGTAGTATTATCCCAACAATGATTTTTGTAAAACAATGTATCTTAAAAGTTGGAAAAAGTAAGACTCAAAAAATTTACTTTAGTTTGTTGGAAAATTTCTCAAATTATTATAAGTGAGTTTTCTCCTTCTTTTAACTTCATTTCTTAACCTTTTAGAATAATTTAATTTTCTAAAAATAATTTTAGTTTTTTTAAGATTCCTACAACTTCATTTCTAGTGGTTGCAAAACGTAATTTTTCTAAGTATTTCTTGTGAAGACTAATATTCCATAAGGTAGTCATGCTTAGGTGTTCTTAATTTTTCCTAAAGTTAGTTCTACTTATAATAATAATGTTCTTCTAAGTTATTTACTAATTTTATTTTCTAAGTGAGACTTATCTCTAAAAGATTATTCTTGATGATTTTGTAAAACTTATCTAGACCTTAGTATTTTAGACTATTGGTGGAAAACTTCAATAAATGAGTTTAAGGAAAACCTTTGTCAAACAATTATTCAGCAATATTAAGTTTTAAAGAAACTTTCTTATTTCATTAGTTTAAAAAGACTGTATGTGATAACTTTACCTTATGTATTCCTTGATAAAAGCCCATGTAGTTTTATTACTAAAAACTTGTGATGAACTTATCTAAATTTTAGAAAAGTATTATTAAGATGAAAATTTAAGTTTTTATGGAAAAATCATTTTCTTATGTGACAAAAATTTATTTTTAAAGAGAGTTTTTTTTTTTAACTTAAGAAAACTCATTTTCATTTTTCTTGAGACAATATCAACATGTTCATGCATGAATGAGAATATGTAGTTATGAGAAATATAACAATAGCACATAATAAGATAAGATAAGGTAAATATAATAATATATAAAAGCATAACATTAAGGTTAAGTATTGGGAGTCTTAGCTTCATCAAGACATCCCGATACTAAGAATAGCCTAGTCCCAAAAAGAAAAAGAAAAGAAAGAAAAAGTTGTTTTGACTTAATGAGGATAAGTCTAAGACTAGAAAGACTAGTCGTAAAACATGAAAGTAAATAAATTGCAATAACAAGTGAGCTCATATGCTCTAAAAAGATATATATAGCTACATAGATATATTTAGTTAGATATAAATATGGAAGAATAATAACAACAACATAATAACAATAATAACATAATGGAAAATATAAACACAAACAAAAGCAAAACATGAACTTATTATTGCTTCTTCAACTCTCATGAGTCTAAGAAACAAGCACTAAGCCCATGCTAAGTTATATGAACATGACGAGTATATAAGAAATTTTACGTAAGGTTATGTGTATGTTGAAGAGGAAAAGAAGTGATTGTAGTAATATATGGGAAATGGTTCTGTGGAGAGAAGAGAAAATTTTGGAGAGAATTTGAGAGAGGAGTTTATGGAGTGATTTTGGTAGAGTTTTTGTAATAAAATAAGTTGTGTGAAAGGATGAAGGAGGGAAGGGTATTTATAGAGTTTTTGAGTAGAAATTAGATGTAATTAAATAAAATGAAAAAGAAAATAAATTGAGAGTGATGAGAGAGAGGATGGATGGCATGAAGGGGAAGAAAGAGAAAAATTAATTAATTTGTAGTTTGGTAATGAAAAGTAATTAAAAAATAAGATATGATGTGTGTAAGGTTTTATAGGAAAAGTAAATGTAAGAAATAGTTATGATGGAGTGTAAGAATAGATTATAAGAAAAAGTAGAGATAGTGAAATAGTAATGAATAGTAGGAATAGTACTATGAATAGTGTACTAGACAATTAAAATACTGGTAGTAAAGAAAATACGCGTAAACGGCCTATATCTGATATTTTTAGTTACCGAAAAATTCTAAAACTGATATTTTTGAAATTCTTATATATTTACGAGCTTAATGGTATTGTCAGAATATTTTCACCATCCGGTATACCGAGGCACAGTTTTGGAAAACTGACCTCATTCAAATCCAAAACACATCAAAAATTAACTAATTTGATATTTTTAAGCTTTCTTATATTATTATGAACCATTATCCACAATTATCTCAATTCTGTTGTTTAGGGCTTAAGAACGTGGGATTTTCGGATCTACATTTACTAGACTAAACATAAAACTAGGTTAACTTTAGGGTTCTGGTTTGACTTCCGATTCTAGAGTTTACTTACATTTATCGAAAAATCTAGGGGCTTACAGTAGAGGGTGACAAAGATGAGGAAGATAAGGGCCATTATGATGATAAGTTCTTGGAAGAAGAAGAAGTAAATGAAGCTTACTGTGATGGTACTATAGTTAAAGAAATTGGTGATGAATACAAAAGAAAAGAAGCTAAAGCAAAAAGAAGAGAAGAATACAAAAAATCAGCTAAGAAAAATTAAGGAATAGTTAAATGAACTCCTGAACAAAATTAACAAACATTATTAAGAGAGGCAAGATAGACTAATAGCTAAAACTTTAGCCTTGGTTAGAGAACAAGAGGAGGAAAGAAGAAAATTTGAAGAAGAAATAAAGAATAAGCTAATGAAGAAAGAAGAAAAAGAGTTGGAATTCCAACAAAAACATGCTTGAGTTAGAATGAGTTATATGTAGAACACTGTAGGTAAGATAGACCAAGAGAAAAAACCATTATTTATATGCCTTACTATTGGAAAATAACTTGAAGAAGAAAAAGCATGGAAAGAGGAACTTAACAAAATTGAAATGGAAGAGAGAAAGAAAGGGGTCAACACTTCTATGGAGGCTAAAGTTAAAGGGAAAGCTTGGAGTAAAAATGTGAGAAATAATAGAGGCAGCGGAAGAGGAGGAGCTCCAAGAAGAGAAGAGGAGATTCAAGGGCAGATAGAGTTGATGGAGCACCTAGAGGTAAGAGAAGAGAAGGAAGTAGGAGTTGGAGATATTGGCTAGGATTTGAACATTAAAACTCCTAGCTTCCATTTACAAAATTCGTACATTAATTTTTCAAACTTTAAACTATGATAAATTCATTCTTTGATAGGAATACATTCTTTAGTTAAAGTCTGCTTTAGTTCATAGCATATTAGTTTCAATTTCTTATTCTTTACATTATTTAATTCCTTTAATTCTTTATTGTTTACATTCTTTTAAATTCTTTATTCTCTTAATTCTTTAAAAATAATCAAAATTCTTTATGGCAAATTAAATTTTTTTAGTATAGGTTACTTGTAAATAAATAAACAGAGTGTTGCTACAACACTGAATTGCGCCTTAGGTAGTAGTCATAAACTCAATTTTTATTTGATGAAATTTAGGCCATGGTATTTATAAATAACTTAGAAAATTTTATCATAGCTTTAACTTGGGCTCTAATCGAGCCCGCAATTTCTATTGACGTCAATGCCTTGTTTACCTTAGTTTTTGGGAAAGCTTTAATCAAGGTTCACAAGCGAGGCCACAGTTCACAAATACTCCAAACCTGCGATTACAAATAGAGAAGTTTTCTAAACTTCTGATTCTTGAATCTTGCTATGTACTTTAATTTGTTGATTTTCCTTGTTTGTTTCATCATGTTTTAAACATTGGGGACAATGTTTAGTTTATGTATGGGGGAAGATTAAGTAAGACTTAATGGGAATTATAGGAAAGGGTTGATGAAAAATTTTGAATAGATTAAATGTGCTTCATTGATCATTTTTCTTTCACAATCATAGGGAGATAATGAAATGGCAAAAATTCAACCAAAACTTTTTGAATTTTGAAATGAAATCGTCAAATAACTCAGTTGAGCTTAGTATTGAACAACATCATCTTACGTTTGAGTTAACTTTGTTAAACTCATTTTATTATATCTATGTGGAGTAATTTTTCTTGTTATTTAATCTAAGAATTTAGAGTTGGGATTAACTTAAGGTCCCTAGTAAGGATAATCAGTTAATTTTTAAAAGCTTAAATGATCTATATGCTTTCCAATTTAGTTGTTTTGAAAGCCTTACAATCTCTAGTAAGGTTCAAATGATACTTCTAATTTGATAGATATTCCTTATGATATATCTAAATTAAAATCAAAATGAAAAATGATCATGAGCTTATGATTGATATGGGTAGGGGTTGGTTCCTTAGAAGAGCAATTTCTTGACCACTTAATCAATTTTAAATAAGTCATGAAATGAAAAATCATGTTTAGTTAATATAGCAGGACTTGGTCCCTTAGATGAGTAAGGCTTGATCCTTTATTAATCGAATTATGAAAAAAAGAAATAAAAAGAAAAGAAAAAGAAAATAGTTGTTAGTATGAGCAATACTGGACCCTTAAAGAGCAAGACTTAACTCAACAGCTAATGGCCTATCAAAATTAAATGAAATTGAAAAGTGCTTAAAAGGGCTAGTTAATATAGGTATGTCTTGGTCCCTCAAAAGAGCAATGATTCATCCCTTCTATTAACCAAGCTATATAAAAAAATAAAAAGAAAATGGACAATTTTTGAAAGCACAGATAAGGAGTGATTAAGGGGGGAAAGGCTGATGTATATGCCTTCACATTTAGGATAATGCTTAAAGAGATGACTAAGGGACTACATATTCATAAATATAAGGAGATAAAGTTTATGAATCTCTCTTATTTTATTTAATTTTTTTGAATAACTTTTTCAGCAGATTTTATTTTAAGCAATAAGGGTTAAAGCTTTCTACTACTTGGATAAGTTTAGTGATTTTTACAAAAGTAACCTTAAGCACATTATCTAGTGAGATTGAATCGAGTTAATTTTAGCAAAATGTTGAGATTACTATGTGATTGAGCTAAACTAAATGAGAATTTTAAGTTTATTGGTCAATTCCCTTCATGACTTATTTTCCTATTCAACAAACTTTGCTATTTGGTTTACACATGATGATTTGCTTGAGGATAAGCAAAAGCTTAAGTGTGGAGGAATTTGATAAGTCATTTAAACTCTATTCAATCTATAGGAATTCATGTTTTTTGATCTTTCATTTATAAACTCTTATAAATCTGTACTATTATTGTTTAAATATTGCTTTTCAGCTCATAAGATCATTAAAAGAAGGAATAAAGTGATTTGAGCAAGAATTGGAGCAAAACAACAAAGCTTTTTGAAGATAGCTCAACCACGCCTCTAAAGAACAAATCAAGGCAAAAATATAAGGAAAAACTTTAAACCATGACTTAAATCGTGCCTACGGTTCCGACCACGATACAAGTTGAAACAAATCACACATTAAATCTCTCGGGCATAGCTTCTACCGTTACTAATTTTTGAGATTGCGATTCTGACGGTAAAAAGTGACCTTGTTCTGCAAATACACACATAAAGATTTGTATTAGGTTTGTTATTAAGAATCTACCACGTTAGTGAATAAAATCTTTATGATATTTGTGCTTAATGCCTCTAAATAAATGTACATAAACATCGTAACAATATTGTATTAATAAGTTTATGATACTCTATTCCATTCTTAGGAATTTAGGCTTGATTTCATCTATTTTTAGATAAATTCTTATGAATTTTTTTCTTTTATCATTTAAATGTTGTTTTCAGCTCCAAGAATCAAGAAAAGAAGAAACAAAGTGTTTGGAACTGATTTAGAGCAAGACAACAACAAATTTTAAAGACAAATTTCTATCAAGATCATCAAAAATGCTTGTCGAAGACAAAATTTTAAGGCAAAACAAGGTAAAATTCCCAGTTGCGCCCTAAACTAAGCCTCCGACATGACCTTCGATTTACACTAATTTACACGAAGGCGATCAAACGGTAGACTTCATGATATAGCTTCAATCATGCCTCAAAGTCGAGCCTTAGAATCGACCTACGATTGAAGCTGAGCCAAAATTTGAGCCTCTGAAGAAAAGATATAGCTTAGACTGCGGCCAAACTTTGAGCCTTGGATTTGACCCATGAAAAGTGACCCTGTTTAACTATCATGAATGAGTTGGCCCAGTAAGGTGCATGTGAGAATAAGGACGATTTTCGTTATAAAGAATTTGCTACGTCAGTGAATAAAATCTTCATGATTTCTATATCTGTAGCTTATAAATAAATGCACATAAATGCCCATTAAGGAGTGTACCATATATAATAAATTACTAACATAGAATAGAGAGAAAAATCTTTAGCAAACGAACTATTTCTTCTTGCTAAGGAATTTCAAAGTTTTTTAGGTAAAATCGTTTTAACCCATTATTTGTAATTGCTAGATTTTGAACTTAATTTGCAATATTCATTCTTAATTTCATTTTTTTTCCTGGATCTATGCTTAATGTCTGCATCCATGGAGAAATAATCATATAAACTTAGGTTTTGTGTATCCAAATATTGATTCATATGCTTTCAAATGTGCTTTTCAATTGAATATTTATAGGATATTTGTATTCAGTAGCTCAAACCATTTAGGTCTACGTCTGATTTCAACGAATAGATTACAAGATTATTCTTTTGAATAGATTTAGGCTACTAATGAAGTTGCTTATAATCACCTTGAGAGAGAGGTCATGAAAATTTTGTCACTTGTTTTTAAATTTCTGAAATGGGTTTTTAAACAAAGGATTCTTATTGTGAAGAGATTTCAATGGTCTGATCCAGATCTAGATTTTCTAATCTTTAAAGAGGCTTTAATTTACCTTCGTAATTTTGATAGTGCAAATATACCTGCAAATAACCCTTTGAGTTTGTTAAGAAATCACATCATAAGAAACTGGTGAAGCAAATCCTAAGTATCATCTTACATTTACAAACTCATCTTTAATTTTACCCTGAGAACATGTATATATCTTTTAGCATTAACCCTAGTTTAGCTTATGTTTTTGTTATGTTTTGCTAAATTTTTCTTTGGCTAGATAATAAATGATAAGAAAGTAAGGTAGATGCTAACGATCTTTAAGGAATACGATCTAATACTTTATATATTACTTCAGTAGGTGCACTTACCTAATATTGGTGATTATAACTGAAGTTGAATAGAACTTATTAGTCTTTTATAAATTTTTGAAATACTTTGACTTCGTATTTTGTAACATGAGCCAAACTAACATATACTGTCACGCCCCATAGGGTATTTTAAACGTAACAGCCCACCACATACTATATAAGACTCTCGAAATCCCTATCCGAGCCCTTCGGGAGTCTTGTATAGATGTAAAGCGTCCCTTTATGACAATAGAATACTCAATCAATAGAGTTAAGAAGTTTAATGTGGCATTCACTAGCCATAGATAATAAACCAAAACACATATATATATACATTACAAAAGTCTAAGGGGCATTCCCCTGCAAAATAATATCAAGTCCATTACAGTCATCCAAAGTCCTTTAGTTTCCAACGGAAGTCTAAACAAAATCGAAGTAAACTTCTAAGGGAAACTCCTATCTCCGGTACCTGAGCTGTGGCTTGCCTCGGCCTAAGCCAAATGAACTCGTGCTGCAACAAGTAAAAACTATGGGGGCATAAGCTAACTAGCTTAGTGAGTAAGAACTTCCATATCACAATTAAGACAATTCATTCAAACAAGTGATTATTCAAGCAAACGGTATGCATCAGACAAATGAGTTCAACAAACAAATGACCAGCCGGAAATCATATGTGGATGGACTTGCGCCCTCCATCCCGGGTTAGCAGATTAACGAATCCTACGATACGACGCCGTTTAAGCTCACGATCAACTGAATAATAATTCGTTTTATGGATCACGATTAACCAACAATTTTGTTTTATGGATCACGATTAACCAACATATTCGTTTTATGGGTCACGAAAAACCAACAAATGCTAATGCTCCATCCCATCGTGATATGCATGAGTCCAATTAAATTGAGGTCAAATATGGATTATTCCAATTCTTTTAGGTGTCCAACAATTATTTGCAGACAATCAATATAAATTCTAACTAAACAAGCAGCAGCTTAACACCCGGTTTCGATATTCCTTAAGTTCAACTTCACATATCAATAGCAGACAAGTGTATAATTCCCATATACCCCATCATGCATATCAAGTTTTATCTTTGCCTAAACAACTAATGTCACTATCAGTACAATCACAAACAATAATTGAGAGTGGAAGTAGTACTCACTCGGCCATGGTTCGCTGGTCTTTTAGTAATAGTAGTCGGGTGGTAGGGTATCGTCTTGCTCGGGATCACCTACCAAATAAGAACAACCTAATAAGAATCAGATCTGTTCTGTAACTTTTCCGATTCCGAAAAATTGTTTTGCATTCGATAAAAATGTTCCTAATTGATGGTTCATGTATAGATGGTATATGAATGAATTCCTAATATGAATATCATGTAATGAGCTCATTATATGCATGATTTTGATGATCTTTGATTATGAACTCTTATGAACTTCTAATTATTAAGAACTCCATAATGGTCACTCATAAAAAGCTATTCTTTCCAACTTTACATCCCTAGGGTTTTATGATTTTATTCTTCGAATTTACTTGTTATCTAATTAAAAATGAGTTCTCAATATCTATACTAGTCATGACCTTCATTTATGCATAGAAATTCACATTTTTCATTTGGCAAATATGTTTTTAAACAAGCTTTTCACAAAAATCCGAATTTTGGAAATTTCCTTTTCTTGTAGTTTCTTTATGAGAAAACTTGTTTAATGCATTAAAAATTGAAGCTTCATTATATCTATTGTCTAAGGACTCCATTTGACTCATAAAACATGCTATCTGAGCTTGGATACTAAGTGTTTATGTAGGCATCATCCTAAAATACGAATTTGACTACTAATCACTATCTCAATATTTTTCATTCTAACTCCACTACTTGTTTTACATTTTTCTCATGCCTAAACTCATTTAAACTTATGAAAATCATTCCTTAAGTGTATCTATTACATATACCTTCCATTTTTCATGAAAAATATGAGTTTTAAAGTGGTTTTTGTGGTTTTTAAAGTAGGATTCCAAAATCATCCGAATTTTCAACTAAGCATTTATAACAAAATATTTTCTTTTTCAAGTTTCTTGTCTTCTATACATGAAGATCTACCATCTAACATATCCATTCATAGGCAAGGCTACATTTTTATGATCAATGCATGAAAATCAAAATAACCCTATGAACATGAATGTAGATGAAGATATGAATGTCTAAACACTAGATCTACCAAATATAATGCATGAATCATGAGTTTCATGTCATGAACATAAACTTCTATGCAAGATCTCTACTTTACATGCATGGACAAGATGATATTTCAACAAAAACTCTTTTAAACAGTAGATCCACTTCTTGTGATGGCTTGATATCTGTATAAGTGTTTTCATGTCCCTAGCATGTGATCATTGGGATTAAATGTGGAAAGCACACAAGAATAGCTTTGCCATTGCAAAATTTGGTAAGAATGAAGCTTAAAATCATCATACCAATAGAGATTTGAGGTAGAAATGAAGAAGAAATGAGTTGTGTGTGTGAGAGTGAGAGGGGGTGGGTCACGGCACACTATAGGAGAAAGGAGAGGGTTTTCTTCTTTTGAAAAAAATTGAACAAGTGAAAATGAGGAGAGAGAAGAATATGAGTTTATATATTACATGCATTAGAGTTTAATTGAATAAAAATGAGTAAAATAAAACAAAATGAGAGGGGAAAATGGGGGAGGGGCGCGGCCATGTGGGGGGAGGGGGGAGTGTGTGTGTGTGTGTTGAAATTTGATAATTTGTAATTTATGTAATTAAAATGTAATAATTATTTAGGAAACAAAATTTCTTGGAAAAGAAAATTGTAATGAGTAGTTGTAAGGATGTAAGAATAGGGTATGGGTAGTGTGTAGTATAGGTTGTACTTATGAATAGTAGACAAGACATCTACTTTACCGGTTGTAACGAAACAAGGGAAAAGGCTATATCTGTAATTTTTATAACCCGAAAAATTATGAAATTGATATTTTTGAAATCCTTATAAAATTACGGTTCTAATGAATATTTTGGAACATTTTTCTGAGTTCGTGGTCCCGGGGCACGCTTTTCCATAATTAAGCTCGGGAGGCCCAGAATTGAAAAATTCCCGAATTTAAAACTTTCAAAGGTCTAAAATACTTTAGAACAATAATTCTTATTCATTTACTTTATAAAACTTCTTTTATTATGAAACGAAGGAAAGCCGGATTTAGGGTTTCTAAGCTTCTCTCACTAGACTTAAACTAGACCGGATTAAGGTTTCACTTTTCAACTCCCGGGGTTTTCTTAACTACTGAGAATACCGGGGTTTACATGTACCATATGTAACAAATTTTTGATGTACAATAGAGTAAAGAGAGAATTTCTAGTGAGAAAAACTTTTCTTTTTGTAAGAAATTCAAGTTTTCTAGGTAAATCCTTTCTAACTTGATTTTTTTTTTTAGATTTTGTGCTTAATCAGTAATATTTATCTTTTTTTTCATATTGTTTCTCTTGAATTTATGTTTAATGTGCATATCCGTGGAAAAATAGTCATTTTAACTTAAGGTTTATGAATTCAAGGCTCGATTCATGTGATTTCAACGTGTTTTAATCGAATATTGTTGGGTACTTGTAATTAGTAGCCTGGACCTTAATTCGTGTGAGTGCACTATGTAGAATCATGTTTGATTCAATTGAATAGATTCAGCAATTATTCTTTTGAATTGATTTAGACTGTTAATGAAGTTGCTCATAACACCTAGAGATAAGGATGGTGAAACTTTCTATCACTTGATTTTAAATTCATTAAAATGAGTTTTAATCAAATGATTCTTAATCTTTATATTGGTATAGGTTGCTGATAGCTTGTAAAAGATTCCAATGGTCCAATCTAGATCTAGAATTCTTAATCTTGAGAGAGGCTTTAATTTACCTTAGTGAAACCAATATTACAAGATACCTAGCAAACAATCCATTGAGTTTACTAAGAAATAACATGCTAAGGATTTGGTAAAGCAAATTCTAAGCTCATTCTTGTATTAACAAACTTATCTTATAAATTTTATCTAAAAATGTATATATGATTAGCATTAACCTTAGCTTAGTTTGTAGTTTTTTGCTCATAATGTTTTCCTGATTTTTCTTTAGCTAGATACTAGATTAAAGGAGAGTAAGGTAGATGCTAACCATCCCTAAGGAATACGACATAATATTTTCTATATTACTTCGATAGGTGTGTTTGTCTATATTGGTAGTTGTGATCAAAGTTAAACAAGACTTATTAGTACAATTTATAAATTTTTGAAAAACAGCTTTTGTGTCCAATTGATTGATTTGCCCATATGACCAACCAAGCCTTAATCGTGGCAATTTTTGGAGTTAATTGATATGGAATCATGGAGTTAGAAAATTGGTCGTATTCTTCAGTGGTTCAATGAATAGTCCACAAGAGCCATTTCTAAAATTTCGTTGTCATGGGTATTTATGCGGGATCACTTAACATGGTCCTATGAAAAGTCTGGAATTAGCACGACATTCTATCTATGGTCCTAAAATGAAGCATTTTATTAGAAGCATTCAATAATGCTCCCTCTCTCAACATATGTTAGATATAAAAGGTGTTGTTGCGTCGCCCATATGTAGATTCTGTTATGAAGCTAGAAGAGTGGAGCATTTATTGATTTGTTCCCATTGGACAACACTTGTATTGTAAACCCCTAAAGTTTTGCGATCAGTTAAGCTTAAACCTTAATTAGAAGGTCAACTGGAAATCTTAAAGTCAATAAAACCTTAGTCAGATGTAATCGTTCAAGTCCGACAATCCCATGTAAGCAATCCTAAGAAAGTAAGTAAGAGATTAGTATGTAGAATAGTTCGTAATAACTTGAGAAAGCTTAAAAGTATCAGATTAGTTAAACCGTGATTCGTTTTGAGCACGATCGGACACAGTTTTTGAAAAGCGTGTCCCGAGGCTTAGAATGGTAAAATATTCCGGATATACCATTAGACTCGTAAAAATATAAGGTTTTAAAAAATATCAGTTTCAAAATTTTTCGGTAACTAAAAATATCAGATATCACAATTATACGCATATTTTCTTACTACCGGTACTTAAATTGTCATGTCTACTTTATATTACACTATTTATTGCTATTTACACTATTTATCTATCTCTATTTCTTACAATCTACAATAAATTACAATCTCTATTTTCTTATAATTTTCATTTCCAATGCAACTTCACATCTTTCTTATCTTACTTTTCATTAACAAAAAATATAAAAAAAAAATTAATTTCTCTCCCTCTCTTACACTCAAGATTTGCGTCGGCCCTCCCTCTAACACACACAAATTGTTTTATTTTTTATTTATTTAATTAACAAAATTTTCTCCCACATTTTCCTATAAATACCCCCTCTTCCTTCCACTTTCTTCACACCTTCCATATACTAAAATTACTTTCTCAAAATTTCTACAAGAGTTCTCTCAAGTTTAGTTTTCATAGGTAATACTTATTTAAGTTTCTTTTATGTTCATTTACTTAGTATGAGCATAATATGTGTTTTCTAAAACCATAAAGGTTAAGAAAGCAACAATATGTATATAATTTTTTTTTGTTCATGAATCTATTTTCTTTTATGTTGCTTTCATATATATTTAGCTAAATATATCTATGTAGCTATATATATCATTTAGAGCATATAAGCTCCTTGTTATTGCAATTTATTTAGTTACCTTGCAATTAATTTACTTTCAAGTTGTTTTAAGACTAGTCTTTTTAGTTTTAGACTTCTCCTCATTAAGTCAAAACAATTTTTTTTTCTTTTTGGAACTAGTCTATTTTTAGTCCCGAGATACCTTGATGAAGTTAAGGTTCCAATACCTGATATATTTCTTTACTAGTTTATTTCTTTCTTATGTTTTCATAATTTTATGATTCATATTCATGATCATGCATGATCATAATGATTTTGTCTCACCATGATAAAGGAGGAAAAGTTTTGTCACACCTCAAGGGGTACCCTAAACGTAATAGTCTGTCACACTCAATATTAAAGCTTAAGTATGACAACCTTAGCCACTCTCAAAAGCTTTGATATTAAGTGTAAGGCGTGCTCTCACAATTTTAGAGGACCGTACATGGAATTATGAAGCTTAAGAAGATATAATAACATATTAAGAAAGAGGATTCATAAAAACATTTATTCATATCAAAGGTTTTACAAACTTAGGGACATTTCCCATGATCACTATTCTATTACAAGATATTTGTACATTATTTCTACTAAACTTCATCTAGAATTTCCTTTATCCAAAAAGAAATTACCTGCCCGTAGGGTCCTCGTGGCCTTAACCATAAATAAGGAAACTGCAAAAGATATCTATGGGGGTATAAGCTAACAGGCTTAGTGAGAATTATTTCCATAAATAACTTCTTGTAATAAATTTTCAAACAAGTTAATTAAGCAAACAAATGGGATGCAACATACACGTGGGCAAATGAGGCATATAGTTTTCAGAGAACTATATGTTGAATGGATTTGTGTCCTCCATTCAGGGTTTGGTGATGCATAACCTCAAACAAGTAGTTTTTAATAAAAAGTTTTATGCTTTTGATCAATATCGCCAAGCACATGAAGTCTACTTGAATTGAGCCTTGCTTTCGGATCTTCTACCAAGAATTTCCTTTTTCCATAACGCGGCCAAGCAATCGCTTTCGGATTTTCCACCAAGTGTTGCTATCCTTCTCACCCAAGGATAATAACCAAAATGCAATGTGACTCACTTCGTGTATGCATGAATCCATTTATTTATAATATCATATCATTATTATTATCAAGTTTAAGGTGATCAAGGCATTTCATACAAAGCAAGTGTTATACTAAAACAAGCATTTAAATCAATTCGGTCTCGATATTCTTAGGATTCTTTCAAAGAATTATTTAACATACATATCCATTTTCCTTTTCCTAACTCTAATGCAACTAAATTACTAGCACAATAAGTATAGCATTTAACGAAAATAAACTCATGATGCCATGTCGACTATTCTTTATGCGGATGAGTCGTTCACACACTCCTCTTAATCGAAATAATCTTCGGGTATAGTATCCTTCCTCGAGTCACCTAGCCAAAGAAAATACCCATAATGAGTATTTCTTGATGATTTTCTTGAATTTGACAAAATAAATGTCAAAAGAGCATTAAAGTTCGTATAAGGGAATGTTCTAACTTAAAATGGCTATAACTTGGTCATTTTAACTCGGAATCACGCATATAATATACCAATTTCTACCTACTCGAAAAGATCTACCCATTTCTAAAATTATTTTTAACAAACAAGTCATATAGGCTCGAAACAGTGGTGAAAAATTCACCATGGATTTTCCAACACAAAACAACTTTGGTTCAAGAAATCAAAATTTGTTTGATAAATGCTTAGTTATCTATATAGTTGAAAAATTCTCCTTTTTATGGTTACTTAGCTCATATTTATTCATGCTCAAGTGTTTGTTGTCCATTCATGTTGCTTAAACAAAATCATGTTGGTTTTTGGGTTTTTAGAAAAATATAATTTACAAGAATTCATTTTTGTTGGTCTCTTAAAATGAATATTTTGTTTCTTTTATTTTAAAAAAAATGTTTTATGTTGGACTGTATATATATCCAAGTAGCTTTTTGAAAGTAAATTTTCTTCCTTCTAAGTTTTCTATACTATTTTGGAGTTTTTAGAAAATACACTATTCTTCCTATTCATTTTTCTTGTACAAATTCCTTTGTCCATTTGTTTGCAAAAATCTTTATTTGAAAAATTCTCATCCTTTCCTCATGTTTTATGTTTTTCATATAAATCATCCATGCATAAAAATTTATTTGCTTTATAAAAACAAAGTGGAATAATATGTGACTTTAAGAAACTTTTTATAGTAAAAGTAGTTTCTAAAATTTGTAGTGGGTTCTTTCTGTAACTTGACAAGAAATGATTTTATTTTAGAATATAGATTTTATTTTTACATAAATATTTTCTAAGTATCAAAATTTTCTTTTCTTTATTAATTTTAGAAATTAAAAATTTTGGGACAACAATCTAAATGAACATGATTTATGAGAAAAATAGTAAACAAAAATAACATAATATAAAGTCAAGTTAGAGTCTTAGCTTTTTCAAGGCTCCCGGGACTAAGAAGTAGACTAGTCCCAAAAATAAAATGAAAAAAAGAAAATTTGTTTTGACTTGATGAGGATAAGTCTAAGACTAGAGACTGGTCTTAAAATAACAAGGAATAAATAAATAAATTGCAAAGGAAATAAATTGCATTTCATAAAAGTAAATAAATTGTAAGTGGCTTATATGCTATAATGAATATGTATATATATTATATATATAGATAATAATATTTAGATATAGTAACAATAATATGAACAAAAATAATAACATGAACATAAATAGATTTTTCATGAATAAGAATAATACATGAACATAATGTAGCTTCCATGACTTGTAGTATTTGGAAACTCAATATGGTCATGTAAAGTTACATGACATGAAAGAAAAAAAATAATATAAGATAGTTACCTAAAGAAAATTTTGGTGGTAGTATGTAGTTATGGGTTTTAGTTGTTGGTAGAAGTTGTTTTGGAATTATTTGGAGGGAGTTTTAGGATGGTAGTTGGAGAGAGTTTTGAGAGGAGAATTTGAGAGAGTTTTAGTATAGATTTGTGGGTAGTGAATGTGTGAAAGAAGTGAAAGAGGAGGACGAGGGTATTTATAGGAAAATGTGGAGGGATTTTTGTATGTTTAAAATAAAAGAAAAATAAAATAAATTGAGGGGGTGTAGAGGGGAGGGGGCACCGGCTATGTGAGATAAGAGGGGAGAGAGATTTTATTTTTTTTGTTAAATAAAAGATGTAATATGTAAGGTATATGTGAAATAAAGTTATGGGAAAGGTAAAAAGTAAGGGTTATAGGTTATGGAGTGTGTAAGTGTAGGCGTAAAAAAAAGTAGAGAGAAAAGAACAGTGTAGAATAGTAATGAATAGTGTAATGTAAAGTAGATATGACTAATAAAGTATCGATAGTAAGAAAATACGCGTATAAATACGATATTTGATATTTTTACTTACCGAAAAATTACGAAATTGATATTTTTGAAAACCTTGTATTTTTACGAGTCTAACAGTGTATTCGGAATATTTTTACTATTTCGGGGTTCTGGACACGTTTTTCAAGAATCATGTCCGATCGGGTTTGAAACGAGTTGTGATTTCACTAATATGATCTTTTTATGTTGCCTTAGCTATTTCCGCACTATTCTACATTCTAAACTTCTACTTATTCTAACCGAGTTTCTTATTCGAGAGTGCCGGACTTTGAGCTATCACGTCTAACTAGGGTTTTGTTGACCTTTAAAGCTCCGGTTGACTTCCGGTTAGGTTTTTAAGCTTAAACTGATTCCAAAATTTTGGGAGTTTACAAGTTTTCTTAAAATAGAAGTTCTTCTCTAAAAATAAAAGTTGTTATGAAGGAAGTAATTTTTCATAAAAAACTTAGGAATTTATCTTAACAAACTTTTTCTAGAAATATAGAGGATTTCATTATAAATTTAAAAAACATGGGGATTTTTAAAAAATACATACATACACTTTACAAAGTCATAAGATGGAAAGAAATTCTTGATTAAATAAAAGTTTTACTAAACTTCACTTTTCATCAATACCAGTTTGACAAACATCAAGAAATTTCCTTACATAAAAGTAAAATGATCTTAAGAAATGAGAAAATTATTTTTATAAATATAGAATTATTACTACTTTCAAAAAGTATTAGAAACTAAGCTTAGAAAATAAAAATAATTCTTTTAAAATTTAAAAATAATAAGGAAATGGAATTAAGGAAAGAAAAATACTCATTTAGAATAACTTGAGATATTTTCTAGCAAGCTAAGAAGAAATTTTCCAAAGTCTCACTTTTACAAAATCCTTAGAAGACTTTACTTTTACCAAAAGTTCATCGTTTGAGACAACTTCATTAATTTCATGCATTTGATACGAGTCAATAAATATATGTAAATACATTTCAAAGGTTTAGCAAAACTATTATAATATCTATCTTTAATATGAGTTTTTGTAAGAAGAAGGAAGCAAGTTTTGTGAAATTCGTGGTGAATCTGATCACACTATTTTGAAGCTCGAACAACTTATTTTGATGAAAATAGTTTTAGAAATAGATAGATCTTTCGAGTAGGTAGAAAACGGTATATAATATGTGAAATTCCGAGTTAAAATGAGCAAGTTATGGCTGTTTTAAGTTGGAAATTCCTTCAATCCGATTTTACCGAGAATTCAAGATAGATTTAGAATCTTCAAAAATAGAAATTCTATGAAAGACTTATTTTGGGTATTTCATCTTGTTTAGGTGAAGAAGGAACCGATATCGCATTCTCGGAAGATTACTTCGACTAGGAACGATCGTCATGGAGTGAGTTAATCCCTTACTAGTTACATTTCCTTGTTTGTGTTTGTAAGTAGTAGCACTAGAAAATAAGGTAAAGATAAATAAACAAATGTTGTGTGATTTGGATCAATGATTTACTGAATAAAAATTAAGAATATCGAAAGAGGAATTGATGAATAATTTATGTTTTCTTGGAATGATATGATGAATATTGTTTTGATTGCCTTGAACTCAACATTCATTGAATAAACCTATATTGAAAATAATTCATGCATATCACATTTGCGAGTCACATTTATGTTTACTACTATTCTTCGTGTGGGGAAACGAGGAGTTATAGTAATGGCTAGTAGGAGCTAGAAAGTCTACATGGGCAAATAGAAGCTAGAAAGTTTATAGGGCAAGTAGAAGCCAGTAAGTCTGCAGATATTGATGGTCATATGGGCTTGTAATCACCCAACCCTGACATGGAGGACATAAAATCCATGCTACACTTGGTTTTCGGTTAATCGTGTGTATTTTGTTTGCTCATGTCATTGGTGCATTATCATATGATTGTTTAAATACTTCTGGGATTTATGGAAATATTTTGTAGATGGGAGTTATCTCACTAAGTTAGTTTTGCTTATACTCCTATAGCTTTTTGTTACAATATAATTACTTGTGGTTGGCACCAAGGAGCCCTGTTTATCAGGTATGAATCAAAGCTACTAAGAGTTTTTGAGAAAAGTCTATACGTATCTAGTTTTGGACATAGACTACTAAGAAAAATTTCTATAGTAGACCTATATTATATTTATGTATATTTTGATGAGGGCTTAGTTAAACCAGAATATTAGAAGGGGGGAATACCCTTAAGAAGTTGTATGAGACTATTATTTCAATGAATATTACATGTTTATCTATATAAGTTCTTGCATGCTTTTATTATCTGCTTAAACATAATACCCATATGAGTCTCCTACTATCTTGGAAGCACGCTTTGCATATGATCTCGAAGCTCTTGTGTGACTAAGGTTGTCATTCATTAGCTTTAATATTATGTGCGGCAGATTGCTACGTTTAGGATACTCTCCGGGGCGTGACATGTATGGTTTTCTATCAAGAGGATAAGAATTGAAGTTGAAAAAGTTTTCTGTTTAGATGGTTGAAAGAATGTGCGCAGGAACTGGTTAAAGGAAGGATTTTTCAAATATCTTGTTTGCAAAGTTATGCACAATCTGATGTTGTGTTTGGAAGGGTAGAAGCCATGGAGTATTAAAAAAAAAAAAAATCCTGATGTTAAAAAGATGATAGAGGACTGTTATGGGAAGTTGAGTCCATAGCTGGGAAAGCAAGGCTGATGCTGAAGGAGGATTTATGCTTGATGTTGTTGCCTCGGAAGCTTTGAGTTTTGAGGGTGTCCTTTGTTTTGTCGAAGTCCCGTCGAGCGTTGGAGACAATATTTGTGTCTCCTTGCCTATGTTGTCAGTTTCAGATGCAGTGTACCGAGATAATCATCATTAGGTAACTGGGAATGACGACAGAAGGTGTAATGGTGGGATGAATACAATAGCTTATGGATGGTGTCTTCTTCAAAGTTCGGTCATCAAAATTAATTTTGATGGTGCGTTTGACAAAATTTCAAACATGGCTATTAGTGGTGTAGTTTAAGGAATGCAAGGGGCACTCTTTGTGGAGTAACTTAAGAACGTACAGTCTGTTTCTTCGGAAACAAATGGGTGAGGTGGCTGCAGCACTTGATGCGGTAATGTTGGCGAGTGCCACAGCCTAGCAAGAAGTCATCTTTGAAATGGATAGTATAATTGGAACTTAAGCGCGAATAATCTTGTAACCTAATGTCATCTCCTTAATTTTATTTCTTAGACTTTCACTAGAGAAGACCTAGGTTCGAATCCCCTCTCGTTGTAATTGGTTAAAAAAAAAAATGGACCTCAAGCATTAATTTTGTACGAAGAATTAATTGCTTCGGAGGCAATTCAAGGGATAAACTTAATTATATACAATATATTGGATTTGACTATTCGGTTAAGTGACAGGGCTTAAAGAGTCTAGTCCATGTTTATGATAATTTATGAGAGATTTGGTATGTTGGACTTAGAGTAAGAATCATTGGACCGGTCTGTTCGCTCTCAATGTTTCTCAAAAAAGCTCTTATAGTTAAAAGAGGATCGCAATGGCTTAAACTTAAAATGAGCCCATGAAATGATTTATTACAGAATGACTCATTTTGACCATTGACACTTCACGCCATCTAATGGTATCGTTAACAGTCAAACTCTATAAATAACTTAAGAATTCTACTCACTGGGGAGATTTTTCAAATATCAAAGGAACGTTATCGTGCTGTCGGATTATAATTTCAGAGATCAAACATAGTTTAGAACGAAGAATATATTGCTTCTCTCTAAAAACTGTGGTGTTGATGTTGCATAGCTTCTCCACGTATCATGCGTGCGTTTAATTTATCTGAGATTACTTACTTATCATCTCTACCATTTTTACATAAGTCGTCCTTATGTGTTATTATTAAGTCACTCCTCCAAAGCCAATTGTAGCACAAGTTAAACACTGCATATATGTGACCATCACAATCAAATCTACTCATCTACACATATCAGGCATTGAGTTCTTATTGCTTTCCTTTAAATTGGTGCCCTTCAATTTGGCTAAGCAAATGTTGTTGCGAGTGGGGGTGGCATATCATATGGGGAAAGGGATGTATCGAGCAGAATGAGTTGAGAAACCCCTACCCCCTTTGGCTGATATCTTGCTATACGATTCTGGTTCTAATGTTGGGTGATTTATGATATACTTGACATCTTGTAATGTTTGATTATCAATATCTTTCTCTTTTCTGGGAAAAAAATATACAAAAAATGGAAAGCAGATACAAAATTTTTCTGAATGAGGAAAATATATAAAAAAAAGGTGTGATTTACAATGACATTTTGCAGTAGAAAATGGAATTAAATCGGAAAACAAATATCAGGACTTTATAGAGTTAGATTTTGCAAACTGAGAATTCGGTGGCTGCACTGCACTCTTAATTTCTTTGATCCATATTGAGTTTGTTCCTCCAACTTGTCGAGACAGAATTCATTGACTCATGAGATAATCAATGCGGAGGGATGGGGATCGCAATAAGTACTTCATATGCAATCATTCATATCATGTTAGAAAATTTCACTTTCCTTTTGCGAGACTTACATGCAAAAGATTTTCCATATAGTAAAATCTTCTTCAGCCCAAAATTACTAGGCATCCCACACGCTGGTTTGGGTCCAACCCAGGACCTGACTTGCCGGTTCTGGGTCCTCTAAGGGGCAGGTCCACAATTTCGTCTCCTTTTTAAAAAAAAAAAATTATTTTGCTGATGGTTTGTTCTTTTTTTTCTTTTTCTTTTTTCCTTTTTTAAACTTAAAGGGCCCTTTGGACCTGCCGGTTCGACCGGATCCTTAGGATGAGCCTAGATTGGACCCACCGTGACCCGTTCTTCCTAGGTCTCAATTCGAACCCGCCCAAGAGAGATGTTTAATCTTTACCATACCATAATATGTAATAAAACCACTAAGGTTTTCCTTTAAAATAATTTAAATATAAATGATGTATGTGCTTTGTAATATGCAAATATTCATATTGAGTATTAGTAGAAGAAAATAACATTAAATGTTTTCTATGTAAGTGCAATTAATACTTTCGAAATGTTTAAACTGAGTGTAAAAATTAGTTACAAACTTATTATAGTGAGAAAACGGTAGATTGTAACGTGTCTTAGTATTAAGGGAGCGATATTAGTATTTTAAATCATATATTAGCTAAATTGCATAAAACAGCATAGGGATGTTTGGAGATTGAACATTGTTGATGAAGACTTAATGGACTTGCATCCCCACCAATTTAATGTGAAAATCCAAATCACGCTACTTCCAAATGTTGATATTGGGGGTTATTTAAAAGGCGATTAAAGCTCCATTCCACACCCAGTTGCAATATTGATGGAATAGAAACCCAAGGCCTCAGGAGCAGTTGGGCCTACAATTCCAGCAGCGAAGGCCTTCAGTTCTTCCGCAATGGATGAGGTCGAGCCTTCGACAACTGAAATTTCCCATTACAAGCGCCTATTCTATGGTAAAGATCTGCTTCTTTTCCACTTCGAGAATCCGCTACCTATAGGTATACAATTTTTCGTTTGTATTTTATTTACATTTAAATTGTATATGATTTATTTGATCTGTTTATAAATAAAAAAAATCTATTTTTTTATTTGTATTCGGTTTTTAACAAATAATTTATTTGAAAACGTCTATACGTCATCTGCAAAAAAATAAAACAAAAAAACTATGGGTCTAGGATCCGGCTGAGGACTCGGTGGCTCAATAAATTCGATGTGGCACTGGGCAGTGCATTAAGATAGGATGGGCTCTGATGGATCTGTAATATTTAAAAACAAAGAGAGAGAGAGAGAAAGAAACAAAATTGAAAACAGTAAGATATAACTGTCAGAGGTTTGAAGTCATGAATCTTCCTAGTATTGTAATATTTTCATCTAGGGGAAACTTTTACGATCATGTCATGAACTTTTTTCCCCCACCTTATGCCTCCTTTAAAAATGAGAGAAAATCGGAACAACCCGAGAAGAAGATGAACAATACCCATTTTCTAGAATAGCACGGGTTGAACATAGGGCCTTGTAGTCCCCATGTACCTCTAGGCTTCAATTCTAGGTTTGAAACCCATAAGAGCATAACTGGTATTTCGTGGATTCTTAAAAAAAAAAAGAAATTAATTAATTAATTTAAATTATAAAAATCTTATTTATGTTCTGAAATTATTATTATTATTATTATTATTATTACTACTACTACTACTACTACTACTATTATTACTACTACTACTGCTGCTGCTGCTACTGCTACTATTATTATCATCATTAATAATGATATGATTATCATCATCATCATCATCATTACCAATGTTAATATTAATAATATTGTTAATGATACTATTGTTATGATAAAAGTTATTATCAATACCAATTATTATTGTTATTATTATCACTAATGATTATCATTATCATTATCATTATAATCAATAATATTATTATGAATATTACTATTAATGATATTACCACTATTATGATTATTACTAGTATTATATTTATTATAATATGTATTATTATTATTATTATCATCATTAAGCTTACTCCTATTTTAATACAGTTATTATGAAAAGTAATATTAGAATTACTAACAAATTACCTAATAATTATCATTATTATCATTACTAATATTATCATCATTATTTTTAATATTAGTATAATTTATAAATGAATATAAAGATATAATTGTAAAATACTTATTTTATACATAATAATGGAAATTTAAATAAGCTAATTTTTTGAATAATGTAATACCTTTACATAACAAGAAAATTATATGAAGTATATAAAAAGAAACACGACGACACTAAATAATAGTAAATAAATACGAGTTACTATAATGGGTTAGATAAGAAACAATATAAAAACAGCAATAATAATAATAATTATAAAAATATAAGCCTACTATATACTAATTTTTCGAATACCCAATAGAAATATATAAATATCTAACAAGATCAAGACAAGCAAAATGAAAATAAATATTAAATAATAATTGATTAGCATAGGACCATTAAAGGACTAATATAGTAATAGAAAGAAACCCAATATCAATATAAGACACTTAGATACTCATAGGAATTTAATTATATAGTTTGTGTGATATTGATGAATAAATATATTATTCATCTCAATAAGTGATCTTGATACTTATGAGCATTTTCCTATTGATTGCTACGACTAGCCAGTATGAGCAAGTAAGTAACTCAATCTTATTACATTGTGTGTGCTTGTAGCTTAGCTGACCTTTAATGAAAGATAATAACTTAAATTTACTATATGGGTTTATAGGGATTGTTTGTTGTATAAAATATTGATTACCAAGTTATTCTAATAATAATAATAACAGAATTCTGTATGATTATATTGCTTGTATAACATGTTGTTTGTTTGTGTAATGATTGATCGCCTTAAACCTGATTAAAAACTATTAGTACCATAAATGAAATTAACATGCATTGCATGATTTGTATAAGCAGCATTTAAGTAAGTGATAGCTTACGACGTGTTAGTGTTTCATATCTCTAGTAATGCTTAGTTTATCTAGGTAAGGAAGCTATTAGTTATTCGTAAGATTACCTTTGTTCTATTGATACCATAGGAACTAAATGGTAAATGAAGGACATTGCTTATAGTATTACTTAAAATGACTAACACTTAGTGGAGTTTCTAAAACTAAAACAGGAAATGAGTGTTAAAGACATGATAAACTCAAAGTGATAATTAAAGTGAGTTGTCATGCCCTAAGAGGTACCCCAAACGTAACAGTCCGCCACACTCACTATTAAAGCTTAAGTATGACAACCTTAGTCATTCCCAGAAGCTTTGATATTAAGTGTAAGGCGTACTCTCACAAATTTAAAGGATCATATATGGAATTATGAAGCTTAAGAAGATACAATAACAAATTAAGAAAAGAGGATTCATAATATTTATTTCATTCATAACAATAGTCTTACAAGTCTTGGGGGCATTCCCCAGCCACAAATTACTATAATCTATTACAAGAAAATTTCTATGATATCTATATCTTATCTAACACTAGACTTCATCTAGAAATACCTTAACCAAAAGAAAATACCTAGCTGCAGGGTCCACGTGGCCTCAACCGCAAATAGGTAAACCGCAAAAGATATCTATAGGGGTATAAGCTAATAGACTTAGTGAGAACTATTTTCATAAATAAACTTCTCTTATAAAATTCAAACAAGTTATTTAAGCAATCAAGTAAAATGCAATACACACGTGCGCAAACAAGGCATATAGTTTTCCGGGAACTATATGTTGAATGGATTTACACCCTCCATTCGGGGTTGGTGATACGTAATCTCAAAACAAGTAGTTGTATTTAAATTATGTTTTCGATTAATACTGCCAAGCATATTAAGTCTACTCGAGTTAAGCCATGCTTCTGGACTTTCGCCAAGCATTTGATTAATTCCATGTTGCCAATCAATCGCTTTTGATCATAACCGCCAAGTGTTGCTTTTGATCGAGCTATCATCTTTCTCACCCAAGGATAACAACCCCATGCAATGCGACTCATTTTGTGATATGCATGAAACAATTTATTTAAATTATCATAGAATCATTATTAACAATTTTAAGCTGATCATAAAATTTCATACATATCAAGCACTATACTAAAACAAACAATTACTTACAATCAATTCTTGTCTCGATATTCTTATAGTACTTTCAACAATTTTCACATATATATCAAGTTATCTTTCCTTAATTCTAATGCGACCAAACTATAATCACAATCAAGTAAAGCCTTTTTAAGGAAATAAACTCACGTTGTCATGTCGACACTTCTTATAAATGCATGGGTCGTTCAAACAATCCACTTAGTTGTAATAATCTTTAGGGTACGGGTATCCTTCCTCGGAATCACCTAATCAAGGAAAATACCCGAAATGAGTATTTCTTGATGACCTTCTTGAAATTTGACAAAACTATGTCATAAGAACGTCAAAGTTTGTATAAATGATGACTCCAATTTAAAATGGCCATAACTTGGTCATTTTAACTCGAAATTGCGCATATAATATACCGATTCTACCTACTCGAAAAGATCTAACCATTTCTAAAATTATTTTCATCAAACTAGATCATTTAGGCTCCGAAACAGTGATGATCAGATTCATCACGAATTTTCCCCTCCCAAAAGCAAATTGTTTCAAATATTAAACCATCAAAAAATTGCTTTGATAAATACTTAGTTATCTATATAGTTGAAAATTCCTTTTTCATGGATATATAGCTTATATTTCCTCCATGCTTAAGTGTTTGTTGTCCAACCAAATTTCTTGAGTGAAACAATATAAATCAAGAGTATAGAAAACCATAGTTTACAAAAATTCAATTTTATAAATCCTTGAAATGAATATTTTGATTCTTTTGGTTTTCAAAGAATTACTTTTATGTTTATCTTACTATTTTCCTAAATGACTTTTTGATAAAATAAATTTCTTCTTCTCTAAATTCACAATATTAGCGCTACTTTTCCTATTTGTTTTCTTTGACTATTTATTTGAAAAAACATCTTGGTTTTGAAAACTTTCATTTTCGTTCTAAAAATATTTTAATACCAAAGTCATCTTCTTTAAGAAAACAGTAATATAGAAATTATTTATAAAAAAAACTTTTTTTTTTCAAAACAAAGGTATTTTTTTTTAAATTGTAGTGAGTTCTTTCTAAAACTTGAAAAAGAAAAAATTTACTTTTTGTTAAACCCTAGAATTTATATTTCATATAAAACCATTATTAGATGATAAATTATCCTTTTTGTCAAAGTATAATTAAGCTTTAAAGATTTGGATAACAATCTTAATGGGCATGATTATGAGAAATAATAATAAGCAAAAATAACATAAATAATAAATAAAGTCAAGTATTAGGAGTCTTAGCTTCTTCAAGGCTCCGGGACTAAGAAATAGACTAGTCCCAAAAAGAAAGAAACAAAATAAAGAAAATTATTTTGACTTGATGAGAACAAGTCTAAGACTAGAGATTAATCTTAAAACAACATGTAATAAATAAATTGCAAAGGAAGAAATAAATAAATTACTTTGCATTAAAACAAATAAATTGTAAGTGAGCTTATATGCTCTAAAGAATATGTATATATAGATACATAATAATACTTAGTTAGATATAATAACATGAACAAAGTAAAGTAACAACATAAACTATTTAGATATTCATGAACAAGAACAATACATGAATATAGTATAACTTCCATAACATTTAGTTTTTGGAAATACACACCATTGTCATGTAAAGTTACATGACATGAGAGAAGAATTTGGTAAAGAAATTTTTACCTAGAGAGTGTTTTGAGATATTATGTGTGAATGGATTTTGCGTATGTGGAAGATGGTTTGAGAGTGTTTTTGAGAGAGTTTTGAGAGAGTATTTGGAGTGAGTGTTGAGAGGAAAATTTGAGAGAGATTTAGTAGTAAATTTGTGGGTAGTAACCATGTGAAAGAAGTGAAAGAGGAGGGGGTATTTATAGGAAATGATGAGTGAATTTTTGTGTGATTTAAATAAAGAAAAAATGAAACAAAATTGAGGGAGAGAGAGTGGTGCATAGGCCACTAAAAGAGGGGAGGAAGAGAGTTTTTATTTTGTATTTTTGTTGATTAAATGTAATAATAAGTAAGATAGATGTAAAATAAAGTTATGAGAAAGGTAAAAAGTAAAGATAATAGGTATATAGGGTGTATGAATAGGTGCTAGAAAAAGTATAGATAAAAGAATAGTGTAATATAAAGTAGATATGACTAATAAAGTACTGGTAGTAAGAAAATACGCTTATAATTTCGATATATGTTATTTTTATTTACTGAAAAATTGTAAAACTAATATTTTTGAAAACCTTATATTTTTACGAGTCAAATGGTATATCTGGAATATTTTTACTATTCCGAGTCCTGAGACACGTTTTTCAAGAACTGTATCCGTTCAGGTTCCAAACGATTTGCGGTTTTACTAATCTAATCTTTTTAAGCTTTCTTTTGTAATTACGAAATATTCTACATACTAATCTCTTATTTACTTTCTCATGGTTGCTAATACGAGATTGCCAAACTTAAACAATTACGTCTAACTAGGGTTTTATTGACCATAAGGTTTCCGGTTGACTTTCCAATTAGAGTTTAAGCTAAACTGATCAGAAAACTTTGGGGATTTACATAAGTATTGTTGTTTTCATGTATGCTTAGTCTCTCCTAGGTAGATAGGCTATAGTATTATATTCTTTTAACCTCGTTGAGACGGCGTAAATCTTCATACTGCTTTGGATTCAAGGTTATCCAGGCTTGTATTTATGCATATGCTTGAATGATGCATTTCATATGATTGTTAATAACTTGTTTGATATGTGGTAAGTTTTGGTTATTCACTGAGCTTGTAGTTTTGCTCATACTCCAACAATCCTTTTAAGTTTACACTTAGGCCATAGCTGGTCACTTCCAGGAGTTTAGCTCTAGTAAGAACTTCAAGACTGAAAGTTCATGGAGGATTATGGGATAAGTTCTTTGTTTTTTCTTTTAGCCTAAGCTAGTTAGTATTTAAATTATTAGTTATGTGTTTAGAGACTTTTACAAAGTTATTATGTTTTGTGCCGCTATATTCAAGCACTGAGATAATTATTATTTACTAATTTATAACTTACATGTATTTGTCATTTCTTATCAAAGCAACTAAAATATCTATAGTTTGAAAACATGTCATTCTCTGAAGGTAATTAGTAATAGTATTCGAGTGTAGCTTGTTTACTATTACTAGGGTACCCTCGGGATGTGACAATTGTCCATACTAACTTGAGTCTGTCCAAATGGAGATGTTATCACCAATATTATATGTCTTGTTTACCACATTCAACTCTTCCTCAATTTCCTTGAATGGTGGTATTATAAGCTAGATTCAATATCATTATTACCATTTTACTTAGCACTCATGTTCAGGCAACATGGAGCTTTGTGCCCTATGCAACCACAGTGTAAGCATAGTAGTTTAATTCCTTTATATTGTAATCTTTAATTAATTCCATCAATTTGGATTGTTTCTACTAATGACTCTCTAAAATTGGCTTGAATTCATAAGCAAATTTCCACGTTCAATAGTGAAGGTATATGTGTCTATTTACAGGAATTGTCCAATGGAATCACTTATCTTGAGAAGTGCTTGTTTTCCGTAATACTCTAGTGGTAGTTCATGTATGCGAACCCATACAACGATTGATTCAAAGGTAGGTGTGGAGGCTCTGAAGTTTAGTTCCCATCTTCTAATGGCAAGGAAATATTCATTGATAAATCATAGGCTATCGCCAATAACTTGCTTGACCTGATTTAGCAGTGAATGTAATGATTTAAAAGAGAAGTTAATGCATTTACCGATGGGATAGCTATTCAAATCAAGTTAAGAATGACCTTCAATAACAACATCCTCGCCGCTACTCCTATTATCCAGACTTTTGTTTTACGATCGGCCTATAAGTCCTTCATATTCTTTATACACTGTTTGCTTTTCTTTTTGTAATAAGATTTTGGCCATTTCAATTAGACTAAAAACTAATTAAATCATAAACTCAAATTCACTCATAATTTTAGTGACTATTACCATCATCATATCATGCATATCCAAGAAACTTTTGGTCATTCGATAGCAATTTTGCTAACTTGCCAAGTAAGTTAATCATGCGGCCCTTTAGTTCCTTAAAAGATCATTAAGGGTTAAACAATATTTTTAAGACGCAGATCATATTTAAATCAATCCAGCTTTCTAGACAGTGCTACTGGTCTACTCTTTTTATATCTTAATTATGTCAGATACGAGTAAGAAGTGGAGAATCGTAGCCGCCACAACGATGTTGTTTGTTAATTGAGGATGTCGATAGTGACATCCTCTGGATCACGTTTATTTTGTTACAAAAAATGGACGGAGACAAAGCATTTCTGACTGCATTGCTTTTCAAAGTTACCTTTGTAGAGATTATGTTTCTAAAATTATGATTGTAAAGATACACTTGTTTCAATTGATTCCCTGCATTGAATGGCAACAAAAATCCAAATCAATTCTATATATTTAATTGGGCATTATATTCTGTATCGAGTAATCCTTTGTTGGGGTAATGACTAACACAGCACAACAAGAAAAGATGATACATTAATACTGTTTATGTCATTAGTGATTGTCTAATGATATGAGAAGTCATGTGGATTCCACTTTCTTTATCTAACTCCACTTTGTATTTGCATCTTTTATGGTAGAACTTTACTCTAGGGGAATAATTAAGGGGATTAGGTATGCTAATGGGTAGGGGGATTCGTTCCAATGATTAAAAAGTAATAGGAGTTATACTTGTTCCGAGTTATTTTGGGAGGAGGGAAAGAAAATGAAAATAAAAGGATTTACCAAAATGAAAATAAAAGGATTTACCAAAAAGTATGCATAATTTTTTAGATAGTTAATGGAAAATTATATTGTCCTATTATGTTTTATTATTTATTTAATGGCTCAAAATTTTTTAAAGTGATGATATTACTGAAATATTTCATATACCAATTACGGATTATTAAAGGATTGACTGTTGTAGAATTCTAAAGCAAAATCCCGTTAGTGAAAGAAAGCTACAACACTTGTTAATTAAGTTTAAATACATTTTAGAAGATTAACCAATTTTTAAGATAAATCATTGTAACAATGCATAACTATGGATCAAAACAACACTATAAAAATTTAAGCAGATTTGTATTTAGACGGGGGGGAAAAAAGAAGAAACTGGTTTCCTTTTCAAAGAAAAATCGCATAACTATGAAAATATAAGGAAAATTGAGTTAAATTTTCTGCAATGTAACAACTATTAAACCGAAATTAAGATATTATATGCGACTCAATTCTGCATAACATAAGGACGTCTATGAAATACAGAACCGAGTAAACGAATTACCTGAGGTTGCAAACTTTCTTCTTATTTATGAGAAAAATTCCATAAGATAATAGAGGAAATTTAAGAGATTAATAAAAATTATATATAAAAGAATAACTTATAGATTTGATTAAGCTTAACTACGGATATAAAAGTACAGTTACCAATATAGCATGGAAAATTCTATTCTCTCATACCAATTCTATCAATTATTTAATAATGTATATTTAAATTCAACCGCAACCGTACCATTGAAATATTTAATATATGACTTATTATATTTATTTTATTGTTGAATGACTAAACAATTTCGTCGGTGGAACCATAAATTTTCTTTACGTAAGTATAGCTATGGATTTTTAAAGAATATTACGAAATATAAAGCATAGCATGCCATGCACCCGGAGAGTTGGCCTGGCCTCCTTTCACTTATTTTTAACTTTTCTAGTCGTTCTTCAAATATTTTTTGGCCAAAAAAAAATCTTCTTCAAATATTTGTTTATATGTTTATTAATGGGTCATTTTGTGATAAATTTTTTTTTAAAAGGCTCAGCAAATCAGATGTTTTTGGAAAAAAAAAATATATAAAATTACCACACTTACGATGTTGCCTCAAAATCACCATTTCAAGTGCAGACTTGATTTATGGAAATTTTTTTTTTTTTTGCATTTTTTTCCTTATTCCCTATATGTTTAAGGAGATTTTAACATAATAATAACAAGGATATAACTGGATTAACCGCTATAGTGTTTCTGACCTGCTCCACCCGTTAAAAACTCTATAGGATTCAACCCTATAGGGTTTTATAGTTAGATTTGAATATATAGTAAAAATCCGTAGTGTTATAGAGTCGGGTTTAGATCATATAACAAGCTTGATGGATACCCAACAGCCCGGGGTTTAAATTTTAAAAAATAAATAAATGAAAACATTACTAAAGAAATAAAAAAAGAGCAAAGAAGACATAAAAAAGCTGCCTTTTTTTTTTTTACCTCTCAATGATTTTTTTTAGTATGTCTACTAGAATAGTTATGAATTTTAGAACTTTTTATTAAATTTTATTTAAATTGGCATAGTAGTGAGCTTGAGCTTGAGCTTGATCTTGATTTAAAAACTTGAAGCTTAAACTTAGCTCATATTCATTAAGCTCTAAATTTTATATTCGAGTTTGGCTTGATGATATATTTAGCAACCTTAAGTTTGACTTGATTAATTCAATTACTCAAATTTTTATGAAGTCCTTTTTGTTTACAACCAATCTTAGGCACGAGTTTAATTGTCAAGATTAGTCAAGTTATATATGCTTCAACTGAAATACATGATTTTAAGTTGTTAAATTTGGAATAGTAAATCCATTAAAAAGCGATTTTCTTACATGTTACTAAATAATAGGATGATAATAATATAAACAAATCAATGAATAATTAAGAAAACTAAGAGTTAATGTCACAATATTTTTATAAAATGTGTAATTATAGACACCCCATTTTTGCCCATTGTAGACACCCAATTTTTGCTCAAGTTTAGGGCTCTAATTTATAATAAAAATTAGTGTTACACCAAGCTCATAAAAAAAAATAAAATAAAATAAAAAAAAATATAGAAAAGATAGGAAAGTAATTAAAAAGAAGAAAAATATAGGTAAATAGGAAGAAAATAAGAATTTTTGGGTAAAAATAATAAAAATAAATAAATAAAATAAATGAATAAAAATAATTAATTATTTGAGCTTGATATAATATTAATCAAATTTTCAAAAATTATTTGTGAATTTTGAATGAGCCTTAAAATCAAAATTTGTCAAACCCAAACAGGCACAGGCCAATGGCCTATTTGTTAAGACCACTGACCCAGACCCTAGCCCAAGCCATAGGTCATGGGTTCGAACTAGCATGGATGCAAAATTTTTGGACTTTCTTCCTCTTTGTTTTTTGCTCAAAATCAGCCCAAACCACTCACTTTGGATCACGATTTGAGTGTGTAATTGTTGTTTTTTTTCAAAATTGATTATGTGGATTGATAGTCGGCATGGAATAGATTGTAATTGCATTGAATATTAGATAAAATCAAGTCTCGAAGAGTCTCAATTTGTCGGTTGAAATTTGGGAAAAAATTGCGAAAGTTATGGAAGCTTAAAGGATCATCAATGGTGGCCGACCAAATTTGATGAATTTAGGCAATTAATTTGATCCTATACAGAGATAGGATCGACTATTGGAGTATTTACTCATTAATTTCGTCGGTTACAACGAATCGATTTCAAATTTTAGTTTCAATTTTTTGCGAAAAATCGGGATTTCATTAAATGAAAGTTGTAACCGAAATCAAATCATGGATCTATAAATAGGGGTGATTCATGAGCAAAAGGCACAGATCAATTACAACAAACACAATCAGAATCAAGAAATTCGAAAATTTCGAAGCTTAGGGTTCTTAGGAAGAAAATTCCAAAATCGAGAGTTTTGGATCATTTTTGATCCAATTAGAAGTGATAAATAGGTTTAGAGAGTTGTTTAAAGTGATCAAGTGTGCTTAGATTTGATCAATTTGTTCGAAATGAGTTCTGTAAATTTTTTTGAAAATTTTTAATTGAAGCCGCCATTAGCCACCACCGTGAACCGCTGTCCACGGTGGTTCTGGGCGCGAACCACCACCACCAGCGGACAACCACCACCATAGGCGTCGGGCCGACAAGCTTCCAGGGCTCGAAAACCACCACAGGCGGCCAAGGTACGCTCGAAAGGCCGCGTCATCGTCTTCTTCGCCCGTCGGGTATCCAAGATCCAACCCGAAATCCGAAGCCCAACCCGGTCGGTCGTCGGTCAACAGTCGTCGGTCATCGGTCAACTGTCAGCCCAGATCAACGATCCAGATTCAATCATCCAGATCAGACGGTCCAGATTTGATCAAGTAGATCAGCGGCCCAGATTCAATCATCCAGATCAGACGGTCCAGATTTGATCAAGCAGATCAGCGGCCCAGATTCAATCATGCAGATCAGACGGTCCAGATTTGATCAAGCAGATCAACGGTCCGGATTTGATCAAACAGATCAACGCTCCAGATTGAAAGTCAAGAGATCAGACGGTCCATATCAAGCAAACGCGATCAACGCTCCAGATCTGATCCGAGAGAATATCCAACGGCCCAGGTCAGTCCACATTATTTTATTATATTTTTATTATATAATTAATTTCGGAAAATAGGAAAAAATAGTAAAAAATTCAGAAAAATTCATAAAAAATTCATAAAAATTCAGAAAAATCCAGAAAAATCAAAATAATTATTTTTCATATAAATTTACTTGTTTTAGTAATTTTTTGAAATTTTTGAATATTTTATGTACATGGATTGATTTTGAAATGTGTAGATGATGCACGAAAAAATAATTTTAATGTATTGTAATGTTGATATAACATATGTTGAATATGTTTTGAGTGTATGGGATGATTATTGAATTTTGAAAAAAAAATTGATAAATAAAATGACAAAATGGTTTTTCCAAAACTAAAATTGTTTTTTTTTTTGAATAAAATGAATAAAATTTTGAATAAATAGAATGAATTTTTGAATTTGTGAATGATGAATGGGATAAATGAAAATGAGAGAATTATTGAATATTTCTAAGAATCATGAAAATAATTTAAAATCAAGTTATCTTCATAAATTTGCTATGAAGATAATAATTCAAGTTTTTCATCAAATTATTTTCATAAATTGTCTATGAAAATAATTAAAATCAAGTTATCTTAATAAATTTGCTATGAAGATAATAATTCAAGTTTTTCATCAAATTATTTCATAAATTGTCTATGAAAATAATCAAAAGTTTCAATTAAGTTATCTTCATAAATTTGCTATGAAGATAATAAAGTTTTTCCTCAATATTATCTTCATAAATTTGCTATGAAGATAATAATCAAAAGTTTCTCAAATTATTTTCATAAATTTACTATGAAAATAACCAAAGGTTTGCAATCAAATTATTTTCATAAATTTGCTATGAAAATAATAAAATTTCATCAAATTATTTTCATAAATTTGCTATGAAAATAATCAAAGTTTTCATCAAATTATTTTCATAAATTGGCTATGAAAATAATCAAAAAATTTTCAATCAGAACATTTTCATAAATTTGCTATGAAAATATTCATTCAAGTTTAATCAAATTGATTTTTCATATAGCATTAAATTAGCCAAGAATTATCATAAAATGATTTAAAAAAAAATGATTTTTGGACTTAGAAAAAAGTATGTTTTCATAAAATAAAAAATCAATTGATTAGATCATAGGATCATCAAAAATGATTTTCATAAAAATTCAAAATTTAATGAACTTAAAGTGAGAATAGTTCAAAAATATAAAACTGATCAACAAATTAAGTTCTTTTTTAAAAGAACTACGTTTTGTCTGATCTCGATTAGCGAGTACGTAGGCACCTACGGGGCGACATTAAAAAATAATTTTTTTTATACTATTGTGAATAAATATTTTGTAAATATAAGATGTTTCGTTGATATTTATATTCTAAAAAAAATAGAAAAATGTGACTCATAAATATTTGTTTTGTTTCATTTGAGTTTTTGAGTATGAAAAGGATAAATTATAAGTTTAAAATTCCAAAAGTGGTAACCATTTGGTTTTAATAGGTTAGCCATCGAATCCATGATATCTGGTTTTAAAGTTTGGTTTTTAAATCAAATTTTCACAGACTAGTAGCTAAGTTAGGATCAACCGACCCATTGATCCTAGCTTTTTATTTTTTCCCGATTTATATCAGGTGGCGACTTTAAAGGTTTTCAAAAATTAAAATTTCTTTTAACTCCTAGTCTAGGATTTATGTTAAATGGGTTCGGGTTTAATGTGAATCGGGTTAGGAGAAATGAACCAAATAATGAAAAAATCCAGGCTCGACACCCATTAACGCTTCAACTTATAGTAAAAATTAATGTTATATTAAGCTCGTAAATTACAAAAAAAAAAAAGATTAAAAAAGAGAAGGAAAACAAAAAAAAAAGAAGAAAAAAAATCATTACAAATGTATAAAAAAAGAAAAAATAATAAGAAATTTTTAAATATGTTTTGTAAATGGGATTATTTAATTGGGCCCATTTTGAAAACCTTAAATACAATTTTTGTGCAAATTAGAATAATGCATAGGCCAACAGCCTGTGTGGATAAGTCACAAGCATGTATAAAGAACACTTGTGTTTGATCCTGAGATGAAACAAATTGCCCCTTTTCTTTTTATTTATTTTTTTCAAATGCTCCAACTAGCCAAATGAGATAAGCACACGTGTTGGCAAGCTGTTAGATGAGGTAAGCGCACGTGTCAATAAGCGAGTAGGTGAGCCTATTGAACCTATAAATACCTAGCACATATCAATGATAGAACAACAAGGAAAAAAAACAACAGAAGAAACAGAGAAAAAAATAATACACAGATAAAAGAATTCCATACAAATCACAAAGAAAATATTAAGGGTGCGCAAAAAAAACTAATGAAACCGAAAAACTAAACCGAAACTGTAAAATCAATCCGAAAAATATGGTTAACCGGTCTGTTGGTTTCGATTTAGAATTATAGTTTTTATTTTTCCGGTTTTTTGTTTCGGTTTTGGTTTGTGATCATAAAAACCGATGGTTAATGGTTAATGGTTTCAATATTTATAAATATAATATATATATAATTTACATATACATATAACTATTTTTTTAAATATATATATATGTATATACATATAATTTACCTATGTTAATATTCTTCGATTTCGATTAAAATACTATTATCCTATGTTTGATGAAGTTAATATGGTAATTGATTTGGTTTGATTTTATTGATAATAATACATCCAAAGATTTGTTTTTTTCTCTTTTTCCTTGATTTGATCTTCTTTTTTTTTAAGCTCTTGTAATATATATAAAAATTTAAAGAAAAACTTTATGATAAAGATTAAAAAATAAAATTTGTTGAAATTATCAATTTGATTTGTTGAAACCATTATGTTAAATGGTTAAAAACCGAAAACCGAATAAATTAACTGAATAAAATGGTTAACCGTTAAAGCAGTCAACCGTTTATAATGGACCAGTTAAGAATCGGGATATTAAAAAATCGGTAATTATAATTAGGTTCCAAAATAGGGTCACGGACCGGTTAACCGATCCGTGAACACCCCCAGAAAATACTCAGAAAGCTCAAATCTAAAGTTATATCTTGAAACTTTAAGTTACTTGAAATCATCAAAACCACCTCATCGGAGGAGCACTACCGCTGGATTCGATTTATCCAGTCGAACCACAATAATTCGGAGCTCCATCCGTCTCTGAATGCAACCCGGTTAGATTGTTCTCTCCTCAGTACACACCTGCAAGGCGTCCACAAGCAGATACTTCATTGCTGCAATATCAGTGGTTGGTTTTTACAACATCGTCACATCCATTTCGATCATCTTAAAGCCACTTTGCGCACCAAGATGCTGACTCCATTTTGTTCTATGTGATGTGGTGACGTTTGGAGTTACGGTGTTGGCCATGGGACTACCGGGGTTGTCGCATACATTGGACTAATAGGAAATAAACACACTGGATGGACTAAGACGTCCAATGTGTATGACAAGTTCTGCCATCACTTGGGAGCCTTCATTGCAATTTATGTAAACCCCCAAAATTTTTGGAATCAGCTTAGCATAAAACCCTAAACCGGAAGTTAAACGAAACCTAAAGGTCAACAAAACCCTAGTTTACCGTAACCGATTAAATCCGGCATCGTCGTTTTCTCTGGCCATAGAAAACGAAGTTGGAATAATTAGCTAGAATAATTCGTAATAGCTATAGGTTATATAAAAACATCAGTTTTTTGGATTTCGGGTGTCCTTCGAATCCGATCGGACACAGTTCTCGAAAAACATGTCCGGGAGCCCGGAATAGTAAAAATATTCTGAATACATAGTTAGACTCATAAAAATATAAGGTTTTCAAAAATATCAATTTTGTAATTTTTCGGTAGCTAAAAATAACAGATATCGCATTTATACGTGTATTTTCTTACTACCGGTACTTTATTAGTCATATCTATCTTACATTACACTATTCATTACTATTCTACACTATTCTTTTATCTTTACTTTTTTTTACACCTATTCTTACACACTCCATAACCTATAACATTACTTTTTACCTTTCCCATAACTTTATTTCACATCTACTTTACATATTACATCTTTTATTTAACAAAAATAATAACATAAAATAAAATCTCTTTCCCCTCTTTTACTATGGCCGATGCCCCCATGCTCCCTCTCACATCAATTTTTTTTTTAATTTTCTTTTATTTTAAACACACAAAAATCACTCCACATTTTTTTATAAATACCCCTCTCTCTTTCACTTCTTTCACATATTCACTACTCACAAATTTCTTACCAAAACTCTCTCAATTCTCCTCTCAAACCTCTCTCAAAATACCATCCCAAAACTCTCTCAAAATAAATCCACAACAACTTCTACCTACAACAAAAACCCATAACCACATACTACTACCAAAGTTTTTTTTAGGTAACCACTTCATACTATTTTCTTCTTCTTCATGTCATGTAACTTTACATGACCATAGTGTGAGTTTCCAAAGATACAAGTTATGGAAGCTACATTATGTTCATGTATTGTTCTTGTTCATGAAAAATCTATTTATGTTCATATTATTTTTTTGTTCATATTATTGCTACTATATCTAAATATTATTATCTATATATATATATATATATATACATATCCTTTAGAGCATATAAGCTCACTTGCAATTTATGTACTTTTATGCAATGCAATTTATTTACTTATTCCTTGTTATTTTAAGACTAGTCTCTAGTCTTAGACTTGTCCTTATCAAGTCAAAACAAGCTTTTCTTTCTTTCTTTCTTTCATTCATTTTATTTTATTTTGGGACTAGTCTACTTCTTAGTCCCGAGAGCCTTGAAAAAGCTAAGACTCCAATACTTGACTTAATTACTTATGTTATTTTACTTGCTATTATTTTCTCATAGTTCATGTTCATTTAAATTGTTGTCCAAAGTTTCAAGTTCTAAAAATAAATTGACAAAAAGAGATTTTTGACACTTAGAAATAAGTTTATGTAAAGAAGAAAATCTATGGTTTGAAAACAAAAATAAAATTATTTCTTTTCAAGTTACAAGAGGAAACCACTAAAATTTTAGAAACAACTTTACTATAAAAGTTCTTAGGTCACATATTATTCCGCTTTGTTTATCAAGAAAAAAAATTTTTATGCATGGATGATTCTATGAAAAACATGAGATATGCGGAAAGAATGAAGAATTTTCAAATAAAGATTTTTGCAAACAAATAGAAAAATGAATTTGTACAAGAAAAGTGAATAGGGATAATAGGGTATTTTTTAAAAACTCTAAAATAGTATTAGTGTAGAAAACTTAGAAGGAAGAAAAATTTATTTTCAAAAAGTTACTTGGATATATATACATAAGCCAATATAAAACTTTTTGTAAAATAAAAAGAAATAAAATAGTTATTTCAAGGAGTTTACAAAGATGAAATTCTTATTTTCCTAAAACAACTCCAAAACCGACATGGTTTTACTTGAGTAAAATAAATGGACAACAAAACACTTGAGCATGAACGAATATGACCTAAGTAGTCACAAAAAGAGAAATTTTCAACCATATAGATAACTAAGTATTTATCAAACAAATTCTGATTTCTTGAACCAAAGTTAATTTGTGTTGGAAAAATTCGTGGTGAACCTTGTCGTCACTGTTTCAGGGCTTATATGACCTTGTTTGTTAAAAGTAATTTTGGAAATGGGTAGATCTTTTCGAGTAGGTAGAAATTGGTATATTATATGCGCGATTCCGAGTTAAAATGACCAAGTTATGACCATTTTAAGTTAGAACATTCCTTTATACGAACTTTAATGTTCTTTTGACGTTGTTTTGTCAAAATTCAAGAAAATCATCAAGAAATACTCATTGTGGGTATTATCTTTGGCTAGGTGACCCCGAGGAAGAATTCCTTTAACCCGAAGATTATTACGACTAAGTGGAATGTGTGAACGACTCATCTACCTAGAGGAATAGTCGATATGGCATCGTGAGTTTATTTCCATTAAATGCTATACTTGGTGTGCTGGTAAATTAGTTGCATTAAAATTAGGAAAGATAAACCGATGTGTATATAAAATAATTCTTTGAAAGAATTTTAAGAATATCGGAGCCGGAATTGTTTTAAATGTTTGTTTTAGTATAACATTTGATTGGTATGAAATTCTTTGATCGCCTTAAATTCAAAAATAATTATGCTATGACTTTATAAATAAATGAATTCATGCATACCACGAAGTGAGTCACATTGCATTTTGGGTTATTATCCTTGCATGAGAAGGATAGTAAGCTCATGTTGAAAGCAACACTTAGCGGAAGATCCGAAAGCGATTGCTTGGCGGCTTAAGGGAAATACTTGGCGGATGATTCGAAAGTAAGGTCAAATCAAGTAGATTCAGAATGCTTGGCGATGAGTGCTCGCGAGCATAAAACTTTTTAATTAAAACTACTTGTTTTGAGGTTAAGTATCACCAAACCCCGAATGGAGGGCATAAATCCATTCAACATATAGTTCCCGGAAAACTATATGCTTGTTTGCTCACGCGTATGTTGCATTACATTTGATTGATTAAATAACTTGTTTGAAATCTTATTACAAGAAGTTATTTATGGAAATAGTTCTCACTAAGCCTGTTAGCTTATACCCCCATAGATATCTTTTGCAGTTTCCCTATTTATGGTTAAGGCCACGAGGATCCTGCGGGCAAGTAATTTCTTATTGGATAATAGAAATTAGATAAAGTGTAGCATTAGTATTGATGTACAAATATCCATGTAATAGATTAGTGATCAAGGGGAAATGTCCCTAAGTTGTAAAACCATTGCTATGAATGAATGTTTATTATGAATCTTCTTTTCTTGACACGTTTTTATATCTCCTTAAGCTTCATAATTCCATATATGGTTCTCTAAAGTTGTGAAAGTACGTCTTACACTTAATATAAAAGCTTTTGGGATTGGCTAAGGTTGTCATACTTAAGCTTTAATATTGAGTGTGACGGACTGTCACGTTTAGGGTATCCGTTGGGGCGTGACAATTTCGATGTTTGCTTCATTTGTCATCTTGATCCTAATTGTAATGTCCGTCTCCTCCATCTCCGTTGCCAAATTCCGACCAGCAGCTGCCCTCTGTGTGCACGCATCCTTGAAGTTCAAAACAGGTAAGTTATCTTCCTTTTAATAATAATAATAATAATAATTAATAATAATAATAATAATAATAATAATAATAATAATAATATTATCTATTTATGATTACCGTAGTCTGATTTTAAATAAATAAAAATTCTAGTGAATATGTGGATTAGTTGATAGTTGACTTCAAACTTGATGTCTCCTTTTGAATTGATATTAGATTGATGCGAGAATTCATAATAATAGAAAATAATAAAATAATAAAAATAAAAAGTCATAAACTCTTCTAATTATTTTTGTGCTATAACATCCTGGCTTTTATTTTATACCATGTTAATATAAACTTGCTTTTCATTATAATAGTTTAGTAATACGAATTCAATTTTTGTAATGATATGAAATTGACCTTAAGTTATGATATTGAATGTATGACTTAACTAAAGTCTAGGATATTTTGTGATTTTGAATATTGTAGAAACTTAGTCAATATGTGTGTGCGCGTTTGTGTGTTCATAATGAAGTATTGTTATGATATTCATCTTAAATAGTAATTTTATCCTTGGTAATATATTGCAATATGTGATTTATGATTTTGACACTTAGAAAAAATATTTTTTATAAAATTATCAAAAACCCAATCTAATAGATTTAGGATCTACAATAAAGAAAAATCAAAATTTTCACAAAAATTAAAACCTAATGAACTTAAAAATTATAACTTTTCAAAATTACTAAAATCGACCAACAAACTAAAATTTTCATCAATATCAAAAGAACTGTGTCGTCTGATTCCGATTAACGGGTACATAGAAACTTCTGGGGTGACATAAAATATGAGAAAATTATTATTATTTTTCATCACATCCTCTTGTAAATATTGAATTGATTTATTTTTTATTATAAATATCTTTTAAATCCGTAAACTTTAATAATAAATTATAAATATCATAGTCTGTTCATTAGTAATTTTTTTTAGCATTAAAAGGATGAAATTTTAATTTATGAATTTTAGATGTAACAGTTTGGTTTTAATAGGATAGCCTCCAAATCCAAAAATCTCTGGTTTAAAATCAACTTTTTTCGTATATAGTGGCTAAGTTAGGATTAACCATCTATTGATCATAACTTCAATTTTTTCTCGATTTTGATCGGGTGGAAACTCCTAAAATTTTTGAAAATCAAGTTTCTTTTTAATTCCTATCATGGTTCATATTAAATGGATTCAAATTTGATATGGATCGAATTAAAAGAAATTAAATTAGGAAATGAAAAATCCAGACTCAATAGTAATTAACTATTTATACTTTTAATTGATCAATTTAATACTTAATTAAAGTTTTCATCGTTACTTTTCTAACCTTTGTCAACTATGTTAATGCTACTATCCTAGTTAGACATTTTGATGAATAATTGAGTGACGCATATCAATCTCAATAAAAAAATTCACTATTCCTTAAAACTTGTAGAAATAATGAAAAAATAGAAAACTTACAAAAGTAGAAATTAAAGATGAAGAAAGAAGAAAGAAACAAAAAAGAAAAGACTAAAAAAAATCTAGAAAAAAAGAAGAAGAAGAGTATTCATACTCTTCCTCACAACCATTATTTCTCTCTTTAAACCATGCTCACTAACCTTCATACATTTCTCTTCAATTTTGCGATATCCACCATCAATTTCGAAAAAAAGATTAATGATGATAGGTTTCTAACAAACCTTAAATTAGGATAAGAGCCATATTTAGTTTCAATCTATCCCAAATCACCATTTCCAACCTTTAAGCCATTTCTGACGCATCACTAGCCCACATTTGTAGAACAAACTAATCCACCAACTCCTTTTAGAATTGAACCATCTCCTTTCACCTTCACAACTACAAAAGACCATTAGAGCCTCAACTTCACAATAAACAAGAACTAAACCTCAAAGCCATTGTCACCCACTGTGATTCGCCAACAACACAAAATAACGCTTGTTCTATTTCAGCCAAAAACCACACTGAATATAGAGCACAACTTACATTCATCATCGAGCCATTTCACATCAAAACACCTAATTAGCAAAACTAAATCAAACACTATCCTTACCCTTAACTCTTCATGATACTGACTAACATCGTGATCTTCACTGCACCAATACCAGTCCACATAGTCAATGTTGTTTTGTCAAAGCTTATAAAGGAAATGACTAAGGTTTCAATTGGGTTTGCTAGGTTTTCTATTAAGGTTTCAATTTTCAAGTCTTTCCTCTTTTTGTGCGATCCTTTCTCAAATGGGTCTTTCGTTTTTCTTTCTTTTCACTTTTTTAATCATGTTAATGGTACCAAATTTGTTTTCTTTTCCTTCTAAATATAATTTCATTCATTTTCTCATATTGCAAGTCATATATTATGATGTGGATTTTATTTAACTTTGTTATGTGTCCTCTTGTTATTGGCTGATCTATCATACAAGGTGGACGAAAATAACAAACATAATGAAGATACCATGAATGAGCACCAAAACTTTGATAAGTTATTAAATTAACCATTTGAAAGTTTGGGTAATTAATTACATATTTGTAAAATTTATGTACTTTGTTAACATTAAACAAAAACTAATAAACAATTTTATATAATATTCTAAACTCGAAATACTCCAATAACATTAGAATGATAAATTATAGTATATTACACATAATAAAAAATTCTAGCACAATATAATAAAGTTTATCTATTCTTAATTTTACATAACCTGATTATAATAATTACTAAAAATATAATATATGATCATAAAAGAACTAAAATAAAAGTTGCAAAAATCACTCTCAATTTTTTCGCAATTTAAAAATTAATAAAGTGTAAACAAATTTGATTGTAATTAGAAAAATTAGAATCCTTACTAGTAAATTTTCAAAACGCAAAATGTAACTTTCATAAGTCTTAGCAATCAATGAACAATGATAAATCGATCATTACTATAAACTTGAAGACCTTTCTATCATAAGTTCAATAATTAGGAAATGAATCCTATACTCCTTCAAAAAATAAAATAATGATTTTTGATTTATCCTTAATATTTTAAAACATTAAGCCTTAGAAAATTTATGATTATTAAATAATAAAATAGATAATTCTTATAATAAGATTCTACAAAAATGAGTCAATAACTCGAAAAGTAATCAAAGTTGACCTTAGTTTTCAATTACAATAAAAGACGATTAATTTTTAGAACCTACTAGTCATAAAAAGATAGTATGAAGATAAACCACAAGGATTATCAAATATGCGATGAGATCAAAAAAATTATCAATATCTAAGAATTATAACTTAGTCAAATATTTGAATTACACCAATATTTTAGTTAGAAAATTATGAGTCTATGGAGTTTAAAATCCTGATTTAACCTTGTAACCGAGAATTTTTATAACTAGTGAAATGAACATAGTACAAATGTGAAATAGATATTAAATTATAAATCCACAAAAATCTTAAAATAAATCTATGAGTAGTAATAAGCTCATTTATAGCTTAAAAACCGAATAGAAAATTCTTGACCTTAATTGATACCAAAGATAAGATTTCGTATCTTGAGCCAATAACTCAAGATATAATTAGAAGTAGCCATAAATTTCAAACTGATAAAAGACAACCCCCTTATAGAACCTATTGATTATAAAATGATGACTAAAAGATGAACCACTAGAATTATAAATACGCAATGGAAACAAAACATATATAACTAACAAATTTAGACTTCAAATAGATATTTGGATTGTACCATTGTACTAGTTAGAAATTTGGAACCTATAGGTACTGAAACTCCAATTTAACCATTAGGCCTGGAAACTTTAATCGTGTAAGATAAAACTCTAAAAATGTTTAATCGTATAAACTTTAAATTCAAAATATGAACTTATAGATAATCTAGAAAAATTGTAGAAGCTTTAATCAACTTTTAGATAAAACCCCTATATAACTGATATATAAATACACATATAACTTAGTTAAATATAAAAAATTAAATATTATTTTACATGTATGTAATGCATGGTTGAAAACTAAGACAAGACACAGCTGCTTTCCTTTAATTTTCCCATGCCACTTACCTTACAAATTGAACAAAAATGTCTATAAAAATCCAATTGAGAAAGAAACTAATCCTCTACACTAAATGCTAAGGAAACTAGAAATCTCTACGTAAAAAATCGGCCCCAAATGTATCCTTATTGCCGTGAAATATTAGTTGCAAATTAGGAGCCAACAATTCATGAGTTGTTGCACTTATCCTCCTCATGTCTGACCACAATAATTGGTTGTTAATATATGTTATTTGCTCAATAATTTAAGCTAAATTGTTCTTAAAAGTCAAGTGAATGATGTGTTAGCCAATGAGGAATGTGTTCACACCAATATGAAGAAAAACCAGCTCCTATATTCTCACCTAACTTTACCATGAATTGCAGCTGAAGTAGAGACAATATGTTCCAAGAATTCAACTTGATTCCACCATATATAGCTATAGGAATTATAGGAATAGAATAAGTTAAAAAGTCTTAACAAATTGACCAATTAAGCAAATCCAACCATCCTCAATTCCTCTCTTAATTTTCGTGATTTACAGTTGCTACGAGGAGACATAAGCTAAACTTGTAGTACTTTCACCATTATAGTATAGGTAGAATACTAGCTCACAAAGTTTGAAAAATTGACACAATATTCTCTAATAAAAAGCTCCAAATAGACACATAGATATTCAATTTTTGACTTAAGAAATCTGCAAAATTTAAACAAGTTAATACTAATCTATACATGTATATTATGGTGGAAAGAAGCTGGAAATTTCAACTGCAACTCTTGGAGTTTCTTCACATCAAATGCCCTTCAAAATTGTGCAAGTTGAGCCATGGAGTCAAAATGAAAGAGACTCAACAACAAATAACAAAACACCACATAAGCCTTCATTAAAAGAGGATACTATCAGCTTCAACAACTTGTAGAACTTGCTCCAATTTTTCTTTCTTTTTCCCATTGCTACAACTGCTTAAAGAGAAGATAAGTAGCACATGAAAATTGTAGCACACACATCCATTGAATATAGCTTAGGAATACTTGAATTACAAGCCTACAAAAAATTGAAAACTTAACCAATTTAGCTCCAATGAGAACTCTCTAAATGGACACCTAGATAGTTGAAATTGACCCACAAAATCTACTAAATAAACACACCAACATTAAAGCACCAAAAAAAATTCAGATGAAAAACAAACTTCTAACCCATCCTTTCACGTCCCAACACAGCTCAGTTGTATCATATTACAATCCTTGTTTGACATATATAAATAGGTGGTAATTAACTAACAAACAAACACATTTACTCCCTAACAATTGATCCGAAAATCAAACCTAACACCTAAAAAAAATAGCTCCACACCAAATAGCCACCATGACAGACCTTGAAGAAGAAGAAAACAAAGCATCTTAACCCCTTTTTTTCTATCTTGATCCTTTATGTAAGAGATGTTCCTCAACAACATAAAACACAACAATTAAACCATTTCTCTCCTATAGTAGCAGCAAGGAACTAAAATAGAATCCTCTATTTTTCTTAGCTCTACCATGAATCATTAAGGCTTTAGAATCAAGAACTAGAGGTAAGGATATTGTTGGTTTAACTAGGTTATTTCTAAACTTACAACTACTCATTTTTACTATCTCCTAATACAGGATTCAATTCATAACAAAGAGGAGAAGCTAGTATTAACCATCCAACAAGGTAAATCATACCAACTTGAAGTTTACATTATGTTTAAATATAGAAACTAGGAAGTTGATGAATTGAGTGATTTGGAAGAGCATATATGTTTAGTTGAGTAGATGATTATCTTATGAAGTTGACAAGATGAGCTATCATTGTGTTAATGATTCTTAGCTGTATAGAAATAGGAAAACATCAACTTAATAATTTAGAACTCTAAGCTTAGAAAATTTGGATCTAAAGGAGGAGGAACCAAAACCATGTTTAGACCATAACAAAACTAAGTTAATGTAAAGATCCGATCCACTAAATCCCGAGATGTAGAGTATTGAATCCCCAACCACATATAATATTTTCACATTATATGTAAGGTTATCCTAAAACTAACAATTTATGAAGATGGTTTGATTAAGTCTACCAACACTTTATAAACAACTTTTAACAAAACAAGATTGCTAATAAAAGCAATCCATACATATATACATTATATGTACAAAGATTAGTGTCAATATAATACACTACAAAATTACAAGTTGTTCTTGGTACAAAAGATAACCAAAAGAGATCTTAAAGTCTTTTACAACTTAGGCTTATTTAACAAGCCTCATATATAGAGAAATATGCTTTAAGCAAAAGCTTCTCCTAAAAACCAAGGGCATTCGAGTCCTACTCGTTCCACTCGTCCATGAACCTCTCAAAATATGACCCATAACCAAGATCATCATATAATTCATCTTCAATACCTGCAAAGCAGCAAAAGTGAGCCAAAGGCCTAGTATGCAATAACAAATACAAAAACAAATTGTCAAGTAAACTTAATTCGAATGAAATGCATCAATGGTCAAGTCGTTATCTTGTTAAGATTTCTTTTAACATAGCAACAGTAGGGTATTCAAACCACGGAATCATGTTTTAAGAATTTAGGGGTCCTGAGTAACAGCAGCTGCTAGGGGGTTGATATAAGCAGTCCGAATACTTACATCTCCTATATCTATTCCATAAAGAAATAGCTTCATTTAAGATTTAAAAGCCATTGCCTGACTTTACTTAAACTCAGTTCACAATATGGATCTATTCACAAGTCCCCGTAAACTTTGAACTAAACCATGGCATTTCTCCCTAAGTTTATGCAAACATTACTCGGATACTATTATACCCATCAGCTATCTACTTAACCATAAACAAATCGCTATTACATCATAGCGTACCATTGCATCATGGTAAAGTCATTGCATCATGACTTAGGTTAAGCGCCTAACTAACATGTCATTATGAAATACCCAAAATCTTCACCTAGATTAGAAATTGAGTTTAGATAGATTAAATGAATCAAATGAAGTATATGAAATAATTAGGCAAGTTGACATAATTAAATTAGTAATCAATTAAGTTGAAATTTGAGATTTCATTTCTTAAATCTCTAAACATGTCATTAAAATGTTCAGAGGATTCTAAACTCTTGATTCTTAGCCTAAACACTGATTTCTAAATCTCAGTAAAATTTGAGTTCATTTGCTTGTCTAAAAATATCAGTTCTTAAACCCGAACTCAAATTAAATATCTTTTATCCAAAATAAATTTCTAAATTAACTTCTTATTTTAAGTTCTTAATTTCTATCCTATCGGTTCTAAAATTATCTTTTAAATACTTCTAGAACTATAGATATTGATCTGATAGTTCTAAACCAATACCTAAATTCTAAAATATCCTAAAATCTATCCTTATCCTTCCCTTTTTTCTTTTCATTCCCCTACCATCCCATTTCTTCTTCTTACGTTTTCGTTGCCCTTTCTTTTTCTTCTTCTTCTTCTTCTTCATTTTCTCTTCTCTTTTTCTTCAATTCATCTCACCATAACTCAAATTCAACAAAGCTAAAGGAGAAATCAAAGTTAGGAATGAAGATAGAAGAAGAAATTACATGTTTTTCCAAAAGCTAAGTTTTCTATATCTATTTCTCTTTGTTTTACTTATTATTTACATTTGTAATTGATGAGTTAATGTTGAATTGGATTGAGAGTGCTATTTATTTATGTATTTATTGATATATGTTTATTGGGGATTGGTTGGAAGAAAATGATGATGAATAGTGGAAGTTGGGATTTGATGAAGTTTGGGTTTGTTTGATGTTGTTGGATGAAGTTTGAAGTTTTAGAAGTTGTTATAGGTATTTATTTGATGTTAGAATTGGTGTAGGATGTGTATAAGTTGATGAAAATGTGTAAAAATGAGTTTTCAAAACAAAGGAAATTTGTAACTCTTGACAGGGGAGCAATCACAAGTGAGCTGAGGAGTGTGAAACACTCTGATTATGTGATTTTCACAAATCACGGGTGAGATTGCAGCCGTGATTGGGTCCTTTATAGTTTTGACATGTTTTCGTAATTTGACCATAACTTTTTCATCTGACCTCCGATTGAGGTGATTCAAATTGAGTTGGAAAGCTTTATTTTAAGTTTTTACAAATTCCAAAGGTATCGATGCTTAAATTTGACTTCTTTCTAGCCGCTATATTTTTATAAACAAAGTTTAAAGCTTGTTTTTGTTTCATAAATGTGTTTTTGCTTATGAAGTAGTTCTTTTTGAGCTAAAATGAAATAGATAAGTGATATTTGATGTGTCATATGAGTTAATTGATATAAATCAACATGAGTTTAGTAGATTTGTAGATTTAATTAATAATTTGGATTAAATATGGAAGTTAGTTATAAAAATGAACTTAGTTGATAATTCTAGGTTCAACTTGACTTAGTAAATGAATTAAATGACTAATTCTAATGAATTTGGCTAAGGTTAAGCTAAAATGGGTTAATAGCTAATAATTAGCTTAGATGAATGAATTAGGATGATCTTTGAAAAATATAGGGAATATGTTGTTTCAAATGTGTGTTTACTTGGAAAATGAATGTTTTTGGTATATGAATTCTTTGTTGATGCTTTGGTAATAAAACACTATAAATAAAGAGAAAAGAAATTCTTTGACAGACAAAGGAGAACTATCGATATTTTGGCGGGGCGATCTTCGCAGCCACAGTGGGGTTCCAAATTAGTGTTTGATCAAATAGGGTTAATAAAAGTTTGAGAAAAGTGGATTATTAGTTTAGTTTAGTTTCTTATACGAGTTCTTTCCTTAACAAAGTGGATATCTGATTTATCTTCTGGATTATTTTCTGAAATCCCTTCCAAGGTTATGTATGGATTTCATATTCAAGGTACGTAGTAACTTGCATGTTGGACGTTAGGATAGGCATCTTAAATGGACTAAGAACTTAAACTCGGCCTAATAATTGTTCAAATTAGTTGTCTATTTCATCGTTTAAATTTGTTTCTGACCTGAGATGGTAGTTCGGTATCCGATCCGGGGAGCTGCATCTTGCTTAGATTGGGGGCACAGTAGTTATAGGCGCTTAGGACACCCTTATCATGATGTAGCCGCTGGAAGATGAACCTAGACGAGATTGAGATGGTTACCGAGGGAAGCAGGGCATTGACTTTCATAAGTGGCACGGTGGATAGTCGATGGGGTAATTGGTATCGGCGTAACATTTGCTTAAACTTGGAGGGAAATCTCATGGTTTATTTCAATGTTTATGGGAACGATGAACTATATTCATGTTGTAGACTGAGTTTAAGTAGAATCGGGTAATGGCTGAGAACCCTAGATGAGATTATTATTTCTCGTTTTCGGATATATCATTTAGAAGGTATAAGTATTCAGATTGCTTCTATCAACCCCCAGAGCATCGTGATGCGTTACTTAGGATCCCCTAATATTACGAGCTACGTCAGAAGGTTGGGCTGCCTAGTCTGTATGAATAGTAGAGACCACTTAGGGAGGTGGACGTGATACTAGATGCTTGATGTCTGGAGTTTGAATACCCCCATGTTGATTTGTTTATTTTAAAGGAAAGATAATAACTTGTTGATTGTGCATTGCATTTAGTTAAGCTCGTGTGTCACTCCATGTGTGATTGTGATACTGTGTACTGAACTTCGACTCATTCTTGTTGTTATTATTCTTTTTACAAGGATTATTGTTGATGAATGGTGATGATGAGATGATTGATGATGATGTGATGTTTGCTAAGTTGTTATGGTTGATGATGATTGATGTGATGATGCTTGACTTAGGTTTTTGGCGCTTGTGATGATTCGAAGAGGATTTGTGAGAGTGAAGTGAGTAGGAGCATGGATATAGTTTAGTTATTTTATTTCTTTTTGTTTTGTATTAGTGAGAGCTGGATTTACGATTTAAACTTATTACATTCTTTAAAGAGCATAGTGGAGCCCATGTTTTGTAATTAAACTTTTCAAAGCTTTGTTTAATCGAATAATTTTCCACTTGAGAGAGTAGAAGTTTTGAAATGTCTTTATTTCGAAATTATTTTATAAAATTTATTTCCCTTGCTAAATCCAATTATTGGCAGAATCTAACTGAATGATTTCATAACCTAAAATTGAGTAGCAATGTTCAACATAAACAAAATCTTTTAAAGAAAACCTTAGCGTGTAATACTTTAGAGTATTATACGTGACAGTATCGCCTAAAGTTATTTAATTAATCGAACTAAATTTTTGGGGCGTTACACATTGCATCATGATAGATTTACTACTCCTCAAACCAGATTAAATAGCGTAATAGACATCCAGTTCATCCAAGTATTAAATCGAATTGAATTAAGTCAAATTTAATAATGCATATTCCTAGCATACAATAAGCAAGCTATTACGTACCTGTACCTAATAGTGTATTACTATATTTCACTCGAAGGGGAATTAACTGAAGAATCTTTAACTGAAATAAGAAATATCAGAATAAATCAATAATCGAACGTAGAATATATATATATATATATAAATAACACAATCCTAAGTTAACTATACAAGGAGATTCAATGAACTTAATATATAGTTTTATCATTTAATTCATACCTAAAACATGGTTATGTAGCTTATAGATTCATTAGAAGACCATATATGAAGTAAAGAAGGACAATTGAAGAAGGTTGCATTTGTAAAACTCAGGAGATACGCGGCCTATTTACACAAGAAAAATTGAGTTGAACACTGACAGTGTTGGAATTATACGTCGGTGGTGTTAATCCCGACGTTAAGAAAATCGATTCTGTTCGCATTCAACGCCGACTAAAGGTAGGCGGCATTAAAACCCTAGTGGCCAGCGTATGATTTGAAAAATAAAGGATGGCTAATATCTTTACAAAAGCCGGTGGTGTTATAAGTAGTGTTAGAAAAATTGGTTCTGCTCACATCCAACACCGCCTCTACGCTAACGGCGTTGAGGTACCAAATGCCGGCATACACTCAAAACAGACCTGTTTGAAAAGTGTTTGTTTCTCCTGTTTTGCACTTTGAAAATTTACAACCTATAACACTTTTAATCCTTAACACATATTTAACTTCATACATTATCTTCTATCCACATTAATCAATCCTAACAACTTTGAACATCATTTCAACACATAAAACTACTTCATTTACATCAAACCCTCTCCTACTCTTCACCTTAAACTTAACTACTCAAAATCAACTTCAATCCTCACCAACACTTCTCACTACTTCTACAACTCATAAACAAGTTCATATAACAATAAAACATAACCTAGCATTTATCGATACATAAAACCATTGAAAGTTATATGACAATAAACTCATCTTAATATGGATTCTATATCTATATTACAAGAAAAGCAAATAAACAAAGAGTTTATACTTGCATTAACTTACATGAAGAGGCTTTGGCTTAGAGAAATTGTTGAATCCAAGAGCTTGTTTTTGGCTAAGGTTTAGGGCTTATGATTTGAAGAAAGAAAGACAAGAGAAGGAAAAGAAAAGTAGAAAATTCATATGAATTTTGTGAGCTGCCAAAAGAGAATCTATTTGATCAAATTTGGGACTTATATTTATCCTAAGTTTGACTTTTCGGGTATATATGAGTTTGGCTTAATTTGGGTTAATTTGGAGCTAATTTGGATTTAATTTGAGCTTGAAAAAGGCTTAACTTCTTGAAAAATTATGCTAACAAATTCTTAGACAATTCAAAAGTTGTTTTGATAAATTTAAGCATAATGCACATATATTAATTCATAAGAGACACAAACATCAATTATACTAAACACATTAATATACATAAAACAATAGCATTAATCTCGTCACACATATACATATACATCAATAATTTACATTAATAAACATAGTATAGCAAACCTGTTTCTACATATTCATTTTTATATATAAAAATTACTTCAAACTTAATATTTAGAACTAGTATTATATTTACTTGGAAATTTAATTATTGAATTAATTAGGTTATTTCATTCTTTCTTCCTTCAAGAAGTTTCATCCCTGAAACTTAACTTTCCTCAAGTCTCCAAAGAGTTCAAGGTACTTCTGTCTCATCACACTTTCTACTTCCTAAATCGCTTCTCTCTCGGATTGATTACTCCATTGGACATTTACCATCGGCATCACTTTGTTTCTCAATTCATTGTCCATTTTGCCCAAAATTCTAATCGGTTTCTCCTTAGTAGTCAAATTCGGTAGTATCTCTAGGTGATTTGTATCCAATATATGTCACGCCTGGAGGGTATTCTAATAATAATAATAATCAAGAATCACTCGATTAACATTATTAGAATACCTTCTGGAATGACATAATTTCTAAAGACAGGATCTTTTAGTTGCTTGGATGGAATAAACAAGCACATATAAGATGTAAATTAGTAAACAACTATTACAAACTACTATATTACAGATCATATGCTTTAGAACTCCTTGCAACCTTAACTGATGATTCTAATGCACATTACATGCACCATAAGACTATTACAGATATAGATATTCTAATTCTATACTAAACTTTAAACTTCTGGCTTCTATTCTCTTACCGGGACCATGCTCCTGCTAGAATGAGCCACGGTCGCAGAGTGAACCTGAAAGGACTGTTGGAGTATGAGCTAAAACACAAGCTCAGTGAATAACCAGCACTTATTACTCATAGCATACAAGTTATTTACCAATCATATGAAATGCAGCAATCACACAAATGAACATTACAAGCTTGGATAACCCGGAATCCAAACAGGATGAAGATTTACGCCCTCCCATCGGGGTTGAAGGATCACAATCTATGGTCCACCTACCCAGGAGAGACTTAAGCTTTCAGGAAATAACAATCTCAAATTTAGTTATCTCTTTATACTTATCATGTTTCATTATTTATTTCCTATTTAGCTTTAGAAACTCCACTAAGTGTTAGTTATTCTCACGTAATACCATAAGCGGCGTCCTTCGTTTACCATGTAGTTCCTATGGTATTAACAGAACAAAAGTAATCTTGCAATTAACTACTAGCCCTCTGGCCTAGATAATTCAAGCCTTACCAGAGATCCGAGAACTAACACGTAGTAGGCTACCACTTACTCAATGCTTTTTATGCATAGTATGTAATGCATGATTTATTTACATTATGGTACCAGTAGTTTTTAGTCAATTTAGGGGTGATCAAGCAATACAGACACTCAACTAGATATTACATACATTATTAAGATACACACAATTTTGTTATCACTTATTTTAGATTGACATGGCAATCAATGGAATACAATACACACTTTCATAGAACAGATCATCAATTTTTATTATCTTTTTATTTATGGTTCACTACTAGTACAAGCACAACCAATGTAATAAGACTGAGTCACTCACCTGCCCATCCTGTTTAATCGTAGTAGTCTTCAGGCAGGTCCTCCCCAATACTCAAGTCACCTATCGAAATAAATCATATTATTAAAATTCCAAACTATACAAATTAGTCATTTAAGTGTCCTATTGGTCGGTTGGGTCTCTGTTTTATTCTTAGCTAATTCTTTCGAAATAGCTCTAAGTTCTATATTCTTGTACTCTCCATTTTCTTTTAAATTACTTAATAAATTTTTCTTATAGAGGATATGTATTCCCATACTCATAAATTTGGATTATTTAAATTTCCATTGTTATCTATTTATATACAAATATACTTAGTATTTTACCAACTCATAGTTTATACATATATTTATATTTTACTAAGAAAACATATCTACTAATAAAAGAATTTATTAACTTTAATAAAACTATTTTTGAACTTATTTTTCTCTTTTCATAAACATTAATAATTATTATCAATAATACTAATAACAATAATAATAATGATAATAATAATAGTAATAATAATAATATTTCCAGAAATAGATTGACTATTTAAACATCCTATATTTAATAAAGTCAGAAAATAATTTTATTTTTAAATTTAAATAATAAATAAATTTTGAGTTTAATATTAATATATCATGGTATTAAGTACGCCCGTACACCGCGGCTGGCCGAGGGTTACACGGGGCTAAGTACGCCCGTACAACGTGGCTGGCCGAGGGCTACACGGGGTTAAGCACGCCCATACAACGTGCTGGCCGAGGGGTATACATGTTAGTACGCCCGTACAAAGCGCTGTCTGAGGGTTGTACGCCCGTACAATCAGCCTTGGCTCATCGGGAAGCACTGTTCATCGTCTTCTCCGATGAGTCATGGCCATTTCCGACGAATCCCGACGTCAAAACATCGTGATTTTAGTTCCAAAAGACTCCTAATGACCTAATAAACTTATATATCCAAGAATCATAACCTAAAAACAACATGCTATTCATGATCTAAAGTCATCAAGCTTGGCTAGGGTTTGGAAAAATACCTTCGTTGTGGCTTCTTGATGAAATCCGAAGCTTCCAGTGGTCTTGGTTAGTTTCCTAAGATGTCTAAGAGTTAGTATACATCCTTAAAATTGAAAGAATACTCGCGGAACAAGATTGACTCACCTTAAGCTTGTTCTTGAGCGTTTTCCCAGATTTTGTTCGAATTTTCGAACTTGATGATTATGGGCGTTTAAAAATCTGTTCCTAGGTTAGTTCTACTCCTAATGATATGTAGATGGGTTCTGGAAAGTTGGAGAAGGTTTGGAATTTGTTTACTAAGCCATCCGAGTTCGTTTGCATATATATATATATATATATATATTTATACAGTAGTGTAGTTTCCGCTCGCGTTGCTCCCTCATTCCGAAACAAATTGCTCTGGCTTGTTGCTCATTTCACTCCTTGTTTGATTGTCATTAATGTATGGAGTGACTTGGCCAGCTTGGATTGGTTGAAGGGGATTTGTATTGACTTTAACATAACTTATTGAAGGATTTTTCGGCTCACCAAATTTGAGAACATCCCAGCCCTTCAACAATGCAATCCGTCTCCAGCAAGTTGCCATATATATATATATTATATTAGTTAGATGTTATTTAGTTAAGTTTTCGGGTAATTTAATACACTATTAGGGTATATTTTAGCTTATATATGTACATATATAAATACAAAGGTTTTTAATGAATCCAACAAGATGTTTAGTTTAACAAAAAGTACAATTTTAAACTTTAATAATACATATCTAATTGTTTAAGAAAAATTTATCCTACGCGATTTGAGTTTTAAAACTTTTCGGGTCAATTTTCGTTTTAGGCTCTAAGGGCTTTAGAAAACCCTAATTTGATAATTGGTATGATTCAATTCTATATTTGAGGTCTCGGTTTCAAGTTATACATCAAGTTATGTTTTTATTGGGTATTTATAATCCTAACCGTTTATCTTAAGATCACAATTTTCTATTTAAAACCCTATTGAGTCGTTTACGTAATATTACTACTAATATATAGGCTATACTAGTTATATATATTAGATTTGGATACTCACTATGAAATCTTATCAAAGTAGTTTATTATTAACTAAAACTCTCATATTTTATGGTTCCAATCTAAATATAGGTTCATTACTAAACCTTGTTTTAATTCCCAGTCTCTATCGAATACTAAGGTAATCACTTAATATTCATATTTAGGTTTTCCTATATATTCTATTTGTTTGACAAAGATTCGGGTTTAGGATTGGAAGTTTCCTTTGATCAAAATCTGAATTATTAACTCGGAATACTAAATCTTGTTTTTGGAAACAATTGGGTCAAAGAAGCTCTTTCATAAAGTCTATAAGTTCCAAACCGATCAAATTTAGAGTATCTATCTAAATTAGGGTTTCTAGTTAGCTCCTAAGGTTATTAGTTGACTTCATAATTTCTAAGCTAGGGTTGTATCATATGATGGAAGTTTTCAGGGTTTACAATATAGCATTCGGATCATATATGCATTTTCTAAGCTGAGACACATGAAAGACATCATGAAAACTCGATAGACTTGGTGGTAAAGCTAATCTGTAAGCTGCTGGTCCTATTTGTTCTAGAACTTCATATGGTCAAATATATCTTGGGTTCAATTTGCTCCTTACTCAAAATCTAAAAACTCCTTTTGTCGAGGATATCTTGAGCAATACATGATCTCTAAGTTCAAACTCTAAAGGTCTTCTTCTCAAGTCGGCATAACTTTTATAACGGTCTTAAGATATTTTTAATCTCTGTTTGATCATTTGAACTCTATCACTTGCTTGTTGTACCAGATCAGGACCAATTAACACTCTCTCGCCCACATCGGAATGATACATTTCGGGTTGATATAACTTGAGTAACAATGTAAAGGAAATTCAATTCACTATTCTTCAAAATACAACTCATTAAACTTCAATTACAAATCATCAAAAGATTCTATTACATAGAACTATTACAAAGCAAATAATAAAACCTAGCTAATAACTTCAAACATTCTTATGTCTTGCCGGAATCTGAAGTCATTCTCGACTTCAACCATCTCAGTCCCCACTTAGCATTCTTGAGATAACCTGTTCATTTAAACAACTATTGGGGTATAAGCTACACTAGCTTAGTGAGTGAAAACTTCCAGGATTACATTTATAACACGTCATACAATCAAGTGATTAGTCAGACAAGTGATATGCATCAAACTCGTGAATTCAACAAACATATGACCTGCGGAAATCATATGTGGATGGACTTGCGCCCTCTCCCGGGTTAGCAGATTAACGAATCCTGCGGTACGACCAAGACCGTTTCAGCTTACGGACAACTATAAACTATAAAATCGTTTAAGGTACAACGATAAACCAACAAATGCTAATGCTCCATCCCCATCGTGTATGAATGAGTTCAATTTCATCTTCAATTCCGAATAATCTATTATACCAATTCTTTTAAGTGATCAGTCAATAATCGCAGACAATCAATTCTAATTCATCTATACAAGCAATAGTTAATCACTCGGCTTCGATATTCTTACATTCCATTTCTCATATCAACAACAAGCATACATAGTTCCCATTCGTCCCCATCATGCATATCCATTTTATCTTTACCAAATATCTAGTGCAACTATTATTACAATCACATACAATAAATGAAATCGGAAGTAATACTCACTCAGCCATTGGATCACCGGTCTTCTAGTACAAGTAACCGGTGGTAAGGATCGTCGATATCGGGTCACCTAAAAAGGAAGAAATACTCTAATAAGTATTTCATCACTTAACTAATCCAAACTATCTTATACAAACTATCAAATTCGTAATTCTTGTCCTAAGCAGGAATTCCAACTTAAACGGCCATAACTTGGTCATTTTAACTCGGAATTTCGTAAATTATATATCGATTTCTATCTACTTTGAAAGATCTATCTATTTCTAATATTATTTCAAGTTTTGAAGACTTTGAAGCTTCGAAAAGTTCGGATCAGATTAGGGCAGCAACAATTTCAATTTCCGAAAAATAGTTTTGTAAATGTTTGAAATGTTCCTACTGTATAACATAACTATACATGCAATATGAGTGATTTCCTAACATGAATGACATGGATGAGCCTATTGCATGCATGATCTTGATGATTTTGCTAAAAGGAAATTTTATAACTTTTTTTTTGCAAAACTATAATGACAACTTAATTATGAAAAAATCTAGTTTTCTAACTTTTATCATTTCCATTTGTTTTGGATTTGTTACTTAAGAAAATATAATTATTTTTGTTAAAATTGAGTCTTCATTATATCTATTACTTATGACTTTCATTTGTACATAAAAATTTCCATTTTGCACTTTGTAAACATGTTTTCAAGTGGGATTGATTCCAAAATCCGAATTTGGTAAAAATTGGTTTTTGAGTGATTCCTTTAAGTATAAATCATTTGATATTTAGAAAATTAGGGCTCAATCATACATAACCACTAAGGACTTCATTCTTACATAAAATTTGTATTTTACACTTTGCAAATATGTTTTTAAACAAGCTTTTCACAAAAATCCGAATTTTGGAAATTTTCGTTTCTTGCATAATTCTTATGAGAAAACTTATTTAATGCATCAAAATTTGAAGCTTTACTATATCTATTGTCTAAGGACTTCATTTAACACATAAAACTTGCAGTTTGAGTTCAAATACTAAGTGATTACTTATGCATCTTCTCAATTATGAATTTGACAATTTGATCACTAACTCAAAATTTTCCATTTTAATTCCATTACTTGTTTTACACATTACTCATGCCTACACTCATTTTAACTTGTAAAAATCATTACTTAATGATACCTATTACCTATATACTTCATTTTTCACGTGAAACATGAGTTTTGGAGTTGATAAATGGGTTTTAAAAATTGGTCTTGGTTGGGATCCGAATTTAGAAAATTTATTTTTGGTCATATTTTTTAATAAATCTATCTAAGCTTATGAAAATCCATTCCTCATATATCCTATCTAAGAGCCTTTCATTTCTTAAATAAAAACTTCATTTTTGAGTTGGAAAACATGTTTTTAAAATAGGCCTTGGCCAAAATCCGAAAATAGAATTTTTATTTTAAAAATAACTTTTGGAAATCACTTTTGATTCTTGTAAAAAGAAGTCTTGATGATATACATATATTAAGCCTTCATTTTCTTAAGTAAAAATTACATTTTGACACTTGGAAAGTGGTTTTTAAATGGGGGTCTTGCCAAAATATGAATTCATAATTTTGTTTGAGTTCATAACTAAGATCTATACTTAATATGAACATAAAAATAAAACAAATGCATGGTAATAAGCTATAAACATCATGGATCTAAACTTTACTTATCAAAATCTTTCATTTATAGTATCTATACCCTAAGCCCTTTATTTTAAATGAAAAATATACATTTTGAAGTTGAAAAACCACTTTTCTAAATATGGTTCCATTTTCATCCGAATTTTCAAAAGTTGTTTTTGTTGAGAATAAAATAGATCTTGAGTTTCCTACAACTTTCCTACCATCATCATGCTATTACAAGTCATCCATGAACATTAAATAAAGTCTAATGCATTTTATGAACTCAAAACTCTAGATCTAGTTTTCTAAACTAGTTTTAAATGCATGAATCACTAAGATGAATATGTGCATGATAGATCTATGCATAAATCATAAGAAATAACCAATATAACAACTTAAATAACAAGATCTATGGCATAAACAAAATCAAAGCTACAAAAAGTTAGATCTACAATATATATCAACTTTAAACAAGAAAATAATTGAAATACAAGATAATAAAAGTAGAGAAAAGGAGTGTTTCATTTTTGGCATCATCATCCTAAGCTTTTAAGCTTATAGAAGGTCATTTGATGCATAAAACCTTCATTACACTTTACCTATATCACCTATGGAGCTTTGGGAAGAAGATTTGCTTAGAAATTTTTAAAAATGAAGTGTGGAAGTCATGGAAGAAGAAGGGGGCAGCTTGTTTATTGAAGAAACAAGAAGAAGAAGAAGAAGAAAAGAGAGGAAAAAGAGAGAGAAAAGGTTAAAGAATGAAAGAGGGAAAGTGAGTAAATGAAGGAGAGAGAAAATGAACGTTTTAATAGAATAAATGAGAGAAAAAAAAAATAAAACATGGGCAGCCAAGAAGGAACCATGCTACACGTGATTTGTGAGAGAGAGAGAGGGAGTGTTTTGTTGAATTTTGGCTTAAAATTAAATTGTGTAATAAATGTATATGTGTAGCTTCTTTAAGAAGGAGTAGAATTTATTTAATTTAGTCAAAATAGGAGTAAATGAAGGACAATGGCAGCCATAAAGAAGGAAAAATCTGCCATGAAGTGTGAGATTATGTGTAGAAAGATTGAAGTGAAAAGGAAGTGATATGTGTAAGGTGTACTTGAAGGTATGGGTTGTAAAAGTTCTTTCTTAATAAAATAAATTAAAATAAAATAAAATTAGATAATTTATTCCAAATATTTGTAGCAGATTTTTCATAATTAAAATTAAATAATTATTTGAATTATTTTAGTATTTTAACAAATTGTTACCGTATGATCAAAATACGCAAATATGGGCTATAAATAATATTTTATAACCCGAAAAATTATAAAAAATTATTTATGAAAATAAAAATATTTTAAAAATATTTTCCAATTATTAAATTAATTTATTTTATTTTTAGTATCGAGTCTTAAACAGAATTTGATCCCGTAAAAGCCCAAACTAACTAAATTTTAGAAAAATAAAATTTTCTATAATATATAAAATATTTATCTAAAAATATAAAGCTTTATAAGAATAATAAAATTGTGCAATGAAATAAAAGTAAATAGTGCAAAAGACTAATCAATTACCGGTAATAATAGAAATACGATAAAAAGGTTATAACTGTAACTTTTATAATCCGAAAAATTTCATAACTGATATATTTGGAAATCTTATGAGATTACGAGTCTAATGGTACTATTGGTATATTTTTGATATCTTGAGCCCCGGGATACGCTTTTCGAAGTCTGTATCCGAACGGGTTCGAATTAGGTTAAAAATTGACCAATCTGATATTTTTAAACAAACTTATATTACTATAAGTTATTCTATATATTTGAACTATATCTCAGCCTCTAGTGTTAGGGGCACTAGATTGCCGACTTAATTATTGTATTCCGCTTAGGGTTTCCGGTGATTTTCCGGTTTAGATTTTGCTAATTTGGATAATCATATTTTATGTTTATACCACGTATTTAATTTGAGAATTTTTTTATATTTCCTTTTTGTAAGTATTTATTATCTTTTAACGTTTTCGGAAATTTTGAATTGGGTTTCATTTCCAAAAGTTAATCGTTATTTACTTTTTAATAATTCGTTTTTGGGATCTATATTACCGATTTTATAAATCGGAGTCACGTATGGAATTTTTCGTACATAGTGGTTTTGGAATTAAAGACCACTGAGTTCTTATTTTATTTATTTATTTTTTGGATTTTCATTTTCTCATGATTAATAAATTTTTGGATTCATCTGTGATTTAGGACTTGTTGAAATTCGGTTTTAATTTCGAGTGATTTTTAGGGTTTATTTTCGAAGTTCATCTTGGAATTATTTACTGAAATTTTCCGGGGCTTACATCTCCAAAATCGAATGAAAAATCTCGTATCTCAGTCAGAAAAGATAGTCACCAGTACACCGTGTAACTGCACTATGTCTCGGATATAAATCTGAGCCAACTTTTCTAATGAACACCAAACTCGTAGTGGAATAAAATGTGATGATTTCGTTATCCGATCTACCATGATCCAACCATCTCATTCTTGGCTACTGTCTTTGGTAAAGCCGTCACAAAATCCATAGTTATCTCTTCCCACTTCCATTATGGAATCCTTAATGGTTGCAGTTCTCCTTCAGGACGTTGATGCTCAACTATCACTTGTTGACATATTAAACATTTAGAAACAAATTTTGCAATATTGTTCTTCATTCCTTCCCACCAAAAATGTTGCTTCAAGTCTTGATACATCTTTGTGTTTCCAGGGTGAATTGAATATGAAGAGAAATGAGCTTCTTTCATGATTTGTTTTCTCAATTCATAGACCTCTGGTACATAAATTCTATCCTTGAACCTTATAACACCTTCATAATCAATTCTCATATATTCTCTCTTCCCTTCACTCATTTCACTTCTCAATATTTGGCTCTCTCGTTCTTCTTTTTGTCCTTGCTTGATTTGATCAAGAATCGTTGGTTGTACAGTTAAGCTCATTAACAATACTTCAACTTTTTCCAGTGTTATTTCAATATTCATTCTCTGAAGATCTTCTTGCAACTCTTTCTAGCTTGTAACCATAGTCGCTATATTCAATTGTTTCTTTCTACTCAGTACATAAGCCACCACATTGGCTTTCCCCTGGATGGTATAAAATCTCAACCTCGTAATCCTTGATTAGCTCCAACCATTTTCGTTGTTGCATATTCAATTATTTTTGGGTGAAAATGTATTTCAAACTCTTGTGATCGGTGAATATATTACACCTTTTACTAAACAAGTAATGTATCTAAAGCTTCAATGCCAATATCACTGCAGCAAGCTCCAAAACATGAATAAGATAATTTCTTTTGTGAGGCTTCAATTGTCTAGAGGAATAAGCTATTACTCGCTCGTCTTGCATCAGAACACATCCTAGTCCTTGAAGTGAAGCATCACTGTAAATTACAAATTCCTTTCCACTGATTGGAAGTTCTAAAATCGGTGCAGTAATTAACTGCTCCTTTAATTCCTGAAAACTTCGATCACAATCTTCACTTCATTCAAACTTTACATACTTCCTTGTCAACTTGGTTAATGGTGAAGCAATTTTGGGAAAATCCTTATACAAATCTTCTATAATAACTTGCCAAACCTAGAAAACTTCGTACTTTCGTAACATTTGTAGGTTATGGCCACTCTAAAACCGCTTTAATCTTTTTTGGATCAATAGATATTCCTTCTTTGGTAACAATATGACTTAGGAAAGCAACTTCCCTATACTAAAATTTGCACTTGCTAAATTTTGCATAAAGCTTCCGTTCTCTCAACCTTTGTAAGACAAGTTTCAAATGCTTTTCATGTCCTTCCTCATCCTTTGAATATACTAGTACGTCATCAATGAAAACGATTACAAATTGATCCGGATAATCCTTGAACACCCTGTTCATTAGATCCATAAAGGATGCTGGGGCATTTGTTAAACTGAAAGGCATAACCATAAACTCAAAATGTTTGTATCTTGTTTGAAAAGCTGTGTTCAAAATATCTTGTGGCTTTATCTTAAGTTGACGGTATCCGGATCTCAAATCTATTTTGGAAAATAATGCAACATCTCTCAATTGATCAAACATGTCGTTAATTCGAGGAAGAGGGTACTTGTTCTTAATTGTAACCTGATTTAGTTCTCTAGAGTCCACACACAGTCTTAAGCTTCCATCCTTCTTCTTCACAAATAGCACTGGAGCACCTTAAGGTGAGATACTCGGATGTATAAATCCCAATTTCTGTAATTCTTCTAACTGACTTTTCAACTCTTTCAATTCTATAGGAGCCATTTGATATGGAGCTTTAGATATTGGTGATTTCCCTAGTACCACGTCAATGCTAAATTCAATCTCTCTATCAGGTGGTAGACCTAGTAATTCTTTAGGAAAAACATCAATAAATTCTTTCACTACTAGCACCATGTCAACTCTAAGCTCTTCACTACCAATCTCCATTCCCACATTATTCTCCCACAACTCCATTGTATACGTGCTCTTAAGTCTCTTCATCTCTAAAACATACCACAATTTCCCATTCTCCAACTCAAAACTCATCTCTACCTTACTACAATCTATTGTAGCTTTATAAATGTTTAACCAATTCATTCCAAAGATAACATCGGAATCAACCAAAGGAAAAACTAACATATATATAGGCATGCTTTTATCAAAAATCACAGCATCAACGTTTCTACAAACACATGGTTCTTTCAATTGCATTGCAAAAGGAGTATTAATATTCACGACTCTATCATACAACACTTTAGAAGACAAACTACACTCATTTACAAAACTTTCAGCAATACATGCATGAGTGGCACCAGAATCGATCAAAGTGTATGAAGGATGATTTGCAATCTATATAGTACCTGCCAGTGTATCAACTGTAGAAGCTCTCTCACACTGTTGCAAAGCAAACATTCGAGCCACTGACATTCCTTTTCCAAAGTTTGGTCCATCATTCTTAGTTTTTTTCCTTACAATTAGTTACATGATGTCCTCTCTGTTGACAGTGAGCACAAAAGATAGGCTTCAATTTAGGATCAGGACACTCAGAAGCTTTATGACCTACTTTCCCACATGCAAAGCATGCTCCAGGAGTCCATTTACACTGAACTGATTCATGGGCCCAAAACATATAGGGCATCTCTTATCATATGGAATGGAAGAAATAGGAGTCTTTTTCACTTGTCCGAAATTTGGTTTCTTCCCAACAAATGGTCACTTACCTTTGTTAACATTGCTAAATCTTGAATAAAGAGTGTATGAGGTAATTGATCTCTTGCTAATAAATGTAGCATCTCTATCTCTCTAGGCTTTATTCTCATTTATAATTTATTCCACTAACTTCGCTTTAATTACCGCTTTAGACAGTGTTGATAACTGAAACTTCTTAACCTCACTCTTGATTTCCATGTTCAAGCCATCTTGGAACTTTTGAATCTTCATACTCTCATCATTATAATTTGTGCCAGCAAATCTAAGCAACCTACAATACTCTGCATGATATTCTTCAACATTTTTATTCCCTTGCCTCAAATTTAACCAATTCGATATCATTTACTCTCTCATTGTAGATGGCATGTATTGCAGGAAAAAAGCTTCCTTAAATCTATTCCATGGTATTGGTCTTGCATATCCTTCACTGTTTAATCTTTACCAATTATATACATCTCCCTTCAACATATACATAGCTAAATCAACTTTCCTATCCTTGGGTACTTCACAAGCTACAAATGCTTTTTCAAACTCTACTATCCAACCTTCAGTTCTAGTCAGGTCCAAAGTAGTTCCATCAAAATCAGGTACCAATCTGACAAAGTCATGCAACTTGACTTGATCATTCTGGTCTTCCACTTGTACATGTTGTTCTTATCTCACAGTTGGTGGATTATATTGTTGTATAAATTGTTGTTGTTGTTGATACATCATTTGTTGATACTGTTGAACTATTGCAAACATATCCCAAAACATAGTAAACACGTTATTTGGATCTCCCGTAGGCATCATAAGCATAGCAGGATATGCAGGCATTTGAGGAGGCTGTGGATTCGGTGTAGTAGAAGTCGAAGCTGGTGGTGGAGTCAAAGTAGAAGCTGGAATACTAGCTGACGCATAAGCTGAGATAGTAGACTGAGAAGGAGGTAGCATACCCTCTCTTTCCAAAGACTGTCAAGTCACTCTTCTTGACCTATCCATCTTTAAACAAACATACAACATATATATGACATATAATAATTTTACAATGTCAAATCAACATCAACATAATTAATTAATAAAATAAGCATTCAAACAAAATACATAATTCGAGCAAGTCCTATACACATCCGACTAAACTCACCGCATCTACGGTCAAGTCACTCCTATTTAACCAAACAATTTCATAAATGTAGCTGTGATACCATCTGTAAAGAGCCCCCTCCACTAAATCCAGAGATTTAGAGTACCGAGTCCCCAACCACATATAACATTTTCACATTATATGTAAGGTTGTCCTAAAACTAACAATTTATGAAGACGGTTTGAGTAAGTCTACCAACACTTTATAAACAACTTTTAACAAAACAAGATTGCTAATAAAAGCAATGCATACATATATATATATATATATTATATGTACAAAGATTAGGGTCAATATAAGTTACTACAAAATTACAAGTTGTTCTTGGTACAAAAGATAACCAAAAGGGATCTTAAAGCCTTTTACAACTTAGGCTTATTTAACAAGCCTCATATATAGAGAAATATGCTTTAAGCAAAAGCTTCTCCTAAAAACCAAGGGCATTCGAGTCCTACTCGTTCCACTCGTCCATGAACCTCTCAAAATCTAACTCGTAACCTAGATCATTATACAACTCATCTTCAATACTTGCAACTTAGCAAAAGTGAGCCAAAGGCCCAGTACGCAATAACAAATACAAAAACAACTTGTCAATCAAACTTAATTCAAATGAAATGCATCAACGGTCAAGTCATTATCTTGTTAAGTTTTCTTTTAACAAAGCAACAATAGGGTATTCAAACCCTAGAATCACGCTCTGAGAATTTAGGGATCCTAAGTAACAACAGCTGCTTAGGGGGTAAATATAAGCATTCTAAATACTTACATCTCCTATATCTATTCCATAAAGAAATAGCTTCATTAAGGTTCAAAAGCCATTGCTCGACTCTACTTAAACTCAGCCCACAACATAGATCTAGTTCACAAGTCCCCACAAACTTTGAACTAAACCATATCATTTCCCCTTAAGTTTAAGTAAACGTTACTCATATACTATTATCCCCATCATCTATGCACTTAACCATAAACAAATTGTTATTGCATCATATCGTACCATTGTATTATGGTAAAGTCATTGCATCATGACTTAGGTTAAGTGCCTAACTAATATGTCATTGCATCATGACAGGTTTGCTGCCTCTCGGACCAGATGAAACAGTGTAATAGACATCCAGTTCATCAAAGTATTTAATCGAATTGAATTAAGTCAACTTTAATAATGCCTATTCTTAGCATACAACAAGCAAGCTATTATGTACCTGTACCCAATAATGTATTACTATATTCACTTGGAGGGGAATTAACTGAAGAACCTTTGACTGAAATAGGAAATATCAAAACAAATTAATAATCGAACTTAGAATATATTATATATATATATATACACAACACAATCCTAAGTTAACTATACAAGGAGATTCAATGAACTTAATATATAGTTCTATTGTTTAATTCATACCTAAAACATGGTTATATAGCTTATAGATTCATTAGAAGACCATATATAAAGTAAAGAAGGACAATTGAAGAAGGTTTAATTTGTAAAACTCAGGGGATACGCGGCCTATTTACATAAGCAAAATTGAGCTGAACGCCGGTAGCATTGGAATTATACGCCGGCAGTGTTAATCTCGGCATTAAGAAGATCGATCAAGGCTGGCCAATATCTTTACAAAAGCCGACGACGTTATAAGCAGCGTTAGAAAAATTGGTTCTATTCACATCTAACACCGCCTCTATGCCGGTGGTGTTGAAATACCAAATGCCGGCGTATATTCAAAAACAGACCTATTCGAAAAGTGTTTGTTTTCCCTATTTTGCACTTTGAAAATTTATAACCTATAAGACTTTTAATCCTTCTTCAAACACATATTTAACTTTGAACATCATTTCAATCCACATTAATCAATCCTAGCAACTTTGAACATCATTTCAACACATCAAACTACTTCATTTACATCAGACCCTCTCCTATTCTTCACCTTAAACTTAACTACTCAAAATCAACTTCAGTTCTCACTAACACTTCTCACTATTTCTATAACCCATAAATAAGTTCATATAACAATAAAACACAACCTAACATTTATTGATACATAAAACCATACAAAGTCATATGACAATAAACTCATCCTAACATGGATTCTATATCTATATTACAAGAAAAAAAATAAACAAAGAGTTTATACTTAACTTACATGAAGAGGCTTTGGCTTGGAGAAATTGTTGAATCCAAGCGCTTTTTTGGCTGAGGTTTAGGGCTTATGGTTTGAAGAAAGAAGAACAGGAGAAGGAAAAGAAAAGTGGAAAATTCGTATGAATTTTGTGGGCTGCCAAAAGAGAGTCTATTTGATCAAATTTGGGACTTATATTTATCCTAAGTTTGACTTTTGGGGTATATATGAGTTTGGCTTAATTTGGGGCTAATTTGAATTTAATTTGAGCTTGAAAATAGCTTAACTTCTTGAAAAATTCTACTAACAAATTCTTAGACAATTCAAAAGTTATTTTGATAAATTTAATCATAACATATATATATATATATTAATTCATAAGAGACACAAACATCAATTATACTAAACACATTAATGTACATAAAACAATAGCATTAATCTCATCATCATATACATATACATCAATAATTTACATTAATAAACACAATATATCTAGCCTATTTCTACACATTCATTTTCATTTATAAAAATTACTTCAAACTTAATATTTAGAACTAGTATTATATTTACATAAAAATTTAATTATTGAATAAATTAGGTTATTTCAGTTAAACTGTATAAAATGCATCTAGGACATGGTATGGATGAATAAACTTAACAAAGGAGGACCTTAGAGACTTAACAAGGAGTCCAACATTATGAATATAGTACGAAACATCTCTTAAAAACGAATGTTTGAAGAATAATAGTGTGAAAGGAGGGTAAAAGAAATAACATTCTCTCTTATCAACACAGCCCCTAAAGCCCATATGCTGGCTTTAAAACTCTCTTCCTTTCTTTTTATCAACATAAATAATAATAATAATAATAATAATAATAATAATAATAATAATAATAATAATAATAATAATAATAAAATAAAACCAAATTAATTAAAGTTTACTATACATTTGATACATGTCTAACACCATAAGACTAGAAATATGTTAGAAAAATAATTAAAAGACCAGATATTAAAATATGACCTTATAAATAATAGAAGTTATAACTTACGTAAACAAATAAGTTTGCCAAACGAAAAAAGAATAATCAAAAGTCCACTACCAATATGGACAATAACGGATGTAAAACTTAAATAAAATTAGGAATAAAGAAAAAGCCTTAAATAAAAATATAAATATTAATTAAAATAAAGACAATTAAAAATATAAATAATAAATAGTAAATATCAACTACCTTAAGGTAGACATACTAAAAAGACCGCATAAGTAATAAAAGCTTAATAACAAAATTATTAAGCAAAATAAGACTCAAAATATTATACAAGTTAAAATTGGAACAAAACGAGAAACTAAGACTAAAAAGAATAAAAACCGATTTTAAGACTTATTACAAAATATGATAATGAGCAATTTTTATTTCATTTCATAGGAGATATTGAGTTTACGTTCTCAAACCTCGAGTACTTTCGAAGGACGTATTAAATAAACAAGAATGCTTAGGTGAGAGAGTTCTGATGATCTGCTATTTGCTTGTGTTTGTACTATTTGTTGTTATGTTGGTTGTATTATTACTTTGTTGAATGACTGATCAATGTGAATGCATTATCTGCATGATCAACAGAATAAATAGATAAGTATAATCACCTGACTAAATTAATCGGATATACTCGTCACGTGTGATTGAAATCCCTTGTAGGAAATGTTCCAAAATTTACAATTGAAAGTATTTTTGAAATCCATTTTTTTCAAAGAACATGACTCGGAGAATCTCAAGTTACTTTCTATTCATCTTTTAAATGAAAATTTTCCAAATGAGCTATGAAATAAACCGAAGACATTTCGGAGACTTGTATTGGCGGTAGATGTTGCTTGATTTGGGGTTTATCTACTGGGTTCACCTTTAATGGGTGATGGTCAGTATTGGCAGTAGATGTTATACTTGCTCGATTCACTATTAATTGGTGATGGTCAATCTGATTTGCCATTATTTGGCAATGGTCAAATTTAAATATTAACTAGCATAAATCACATGAATACGTTAGGGAATATTGCTTTTTACTAATGATGTGTAAGCATTGGGCAAGTCTGAATGGATGCTACCACCAGGCAACTTTGTTTGGGATAAGGCGAGGTGCCCCATGTGCGTAAGTATGGGAGACAATTGATATAGAAAGCGTAAATCTACATCGTTTATGGCTTCAAACTCCCATAGAAGTATTGCTTACATTCATCACGTATGCATTCAAATCACGTATAGATAGATTTGTATGAATGTTTAATTAATACTTGATAACTTGCGTGACTAGTAGTAGTGAGGAATGAACTCATTGAGTAATGGCTTTGCTCACCCCAATAGTTTTTGTGCAGGAATATTGCTAGCTGAGAACGGGCAAAGAATGTGTCATGCCCTGGAGGGTACCGTAAATGTAGTAGCCCGCTACACATAATATTAAAGCTAATGAATGACAATCTTAGTCATGCAGAAGCTCCAATATCATGTGTAAGGTGTGCTTTCAAGGTAGTAGGAGACTTAAAGGGGTATTATGTTTAAGCAGATAATAAAAGCATACAAGAACTTATAAAGGTAAACATGTAATAATCATTAAGATAAAAGTTTCTTACAACTTCTTAGGGGCATTCCCCCGTACGAAAAGCCTTGCTATTCTAAGTCGTCTTAAAATCATACATAAAAATAACAAAAGTCTACTATAGAGATTTTTCTTAGAAGTTCACACCCAAAAACTAAGTATGTAAAATTCTTACAAAAACACCTAGTAACCTTGATTCATACTTGACAAAAAGGACTTCTTGGTGCCAACCACAAGTAATCAAACTGTAACAAAAAGCTATAGGGGTATAAGTAAAACTAGCTTAGTGAGATAAGTCTCTTCTTCAAATCATTTCCATAAAACATACAAGTATTTTAGATAATCATATGAGAATGCATCATTCACATGAGCAAGCAAAATACACACAATTAACCAGAAACTACATGTAGCATAAATTTTACGCCCTCCATGTTGGGGGTTGGGTGGTTATCGGCCCATATGACCATCAATAATTGTAGACTTATCGGCTCCTACTTACCAATGTAGACTTTCCTGCTCCTACTAGCCACCACTACAACTCTTCGTTTCCTCACACGAAGAATAGTAGTGAAAAAAATAAATGTGACTCACAATATGTCATGCATGAATTATTTTTAATATTAGTCTTTCCAATTTATTGTCAATTTCAAGTTAAAGGTGACCAAAACAATATTCATCATACTCTTGCAAAAGGATATAAATTACTCATCAAATCTTCTTTCGATATACTTAGCTTTTATTCAACAACCACATCATTCAATCATGAATCCAATTCACACAATATTTATTCATTTATCTTTTTCCTTACTCTCTAGTGCTACTACTTACAAGCACAATCAAGGAAAAGTAATTTATAAGGGATTAACTCACTCCATGACGATCGTTCCTAGTCGAAATAATCTCTCGGGAAGGTGATATTGGTTCCTTCTTCACCTAAACAAGATGAAATACCCAAAATGAGTCTTTCATAGAATTTCTACTTTAAAGATTCTAAGTCTATCTTCTATTTGCGGTAAAAATCGGATTGAAGGAAATTCTAACTTAAAATAGCCATAACTTGCTCATTTTAACTCGGAATTTTGCATATCATATATCGTTTTCTACTTACTCAAAAAGATTTATCTATTTCTAAGGTTATTTTCACTATAAAAGGTCATTTGGGTCTCGGATAAGAGTGCTACAGATCTACCATGAAAATTATTTCTTGAAAAGCAACATCTTCTAATCCTTCCTTCACTAAAGCTTATTTAAGTAAAACTTAAATATGTATATACTTGAAAAGAATTCCTTAGGTATATAAGTACACTCATAATTTATGCATGGCTATAGGTGTTGTCTTATTTAATAAATTTCTTTAAAACAACCTTTCTAGGTTTTGGAAAAATTGGATTTGTTAAACTTTACTTTATGTGGTTGAAGTAACTTATGAATTTTTGGATGGTCGAAATCTAATATTCTATATTTTGATTTTTTTTGTTTATCAAAAGTGAGTTAAAAATAAAGTTTGGTCTTTTTTAATTTGCCTATTAATTCTACTTTTAAAGTTTCAAAAGAAATTTTCTTTAGTAGTACTAAATGGGTTCATCCTTAAAATTTTATTTTCTTAGATTGTTGACAGATTTCATTTTTCTAAGTGAGTTTCTTAAGACTTGTAAGTTGATTTTCTTGAAAACTTGTTTAGCCCTTAGTTTTAGAAAATTGGTAAAAATAGTATCAAGTTATTATCTAAATATCAGGATTTCCTATGTTTTATTTGAAAAGAAAGTATCTTTAGACTTTGAAGAAAGTTCTTTATCGATAATTTGAAATTTCATGATGAGCTTATGTAAACTTTTGAAAGGAATTTATTTGAAAACATTTTTCTAATTCTTGGGAAAAACATTTATTTAGTGATAAAATTTTATTCTTTCATCAAAATGATTCCTTTTTTATTTGGACAACAGCTTATTAGCCATGCTTGAATATGATCATGTAGTTTACAAAAGATAAAAAATCACAAGATAAGATAAGAAAGAATATAAAAATAAATAAGCATATTAATAATAATTGTCAAGTATTGTAAGCTTTAGCTTCTTCAAGGCTTCCCAAGACTAAGAATAGACTAGTCCTAAAAGAAAAAGAAAATTGTTTTGACTTGGTGAGGACAAGTCTAAGACTAGAAAGACTAGTCTTAAAATAACTTAAAAGTAAATAAATTGCAAGGAAGGTAAATAAATTGCAATAAATAGTGAGGTTATATGCTCTATAAGATATATATATATATATATACATAACTACATAGATATATTTAGTTAGATATAGATATGAACAACATAAAGGAAAATTTATTTGTTGTATTTTTGTTAATGAAAAGTGAGACGTGAGAGATGTGAAGTTGTATTGGAAATGAAAATCATAAGAAAAAAGGTGTATAGGTTGTAAAAATAGATTGTAAGAAAAAGTAGAGATAGATGAATAGTATAGAATAGTAATGAGTAGTATAATGTAAAGTAGATGTGGCAAATAAAGTACTAGTAATAAGAAAATATGCGTATAAATGCAATATCTGATATTTTTAGCTAACGAAAAATTATAAAACTGATATTTTAAAAACCCTATATTCTTATGAGTCTAATGGTATATCCAGAATATTTTACTATTCCAAGCCTCAGGACACGCTTTTCGAAAACTGTATCCGATCGGGTTCAAAATGAATCGCGGTTTGACTAATCTTATTTTTTAAAGTTCTTTTAAGCTATTACGAACTATTCTACATACTAATCTTTTACTTACTCACTTAGGGTTACGAACACGAGATTACCGGATTTAAATGGTTGCGTCTGACTAGGGTTTTGTTGATTCTAGGGTTTCCGGTTGACCTTCTAATTAGGGTTTAAGCTTAATCGATCGTAAAAATTTGAGGGTTTATAGAATGTGTGGAAAGTGCTTCTCCACCAAACCTTTTGAAGCTAAAAAGTTAGATTGCTATGAACTTAGAATATAATTTTGAATAAATTATGCAAATAGCTGATACTTTATATTTTATAGGGTTGAAACGCCATTTTTACTATTTGGTAGGGGATACCGATTCTCTGTGATCTTGGTAAAATAAGAAAAATCGGATTTCATAGTTGAATCTCAATATACTATTATTTGTATATGTATTAATCAAGTGGAGATATTAATAATAAGTAGAGTCTTGTAAACTGTAACTTGCAAAATATTCTCATATTACAGGTGCACACATGGTATGATGACTTTAGGTTAATCCTATTAGACCCCCTTTTGAGGTGGGATAATTTAATAGCCAAAAATATTTTCTTTGATTATGCTTGTATGTACCTAAATGCTATGAAAAAAATTAACATACCCATAATGTAAGCCCCAAAAAATTTCAGTAAATAATTCTAAAATATACATCGAAAATAAACTCTAAAAATGACTTCAAATTATAACCGAACTTCGACTAGCCCTAAATCACTAACGAATCTAGAAATTTCTTAATCTTGAGAAAATGAGAATCCTTAAAAATAAAATAAGAACTCAATAATCTTTAAATCTAAAACCACTACATATGACAAATCCTATACTTAACTTTGACTTGTAAAGTTGGGTAATATAGAACCAAAAAAAAAAATTATTAAAAAGTAAATAACGATTAAACCTACGGAAATAAAACCCAATGCAAAAATTTTGAAAATGTTAAGAGATATTAAATACTTACAAAAAAAAAAATGAAAATAAATTTCTCAAACTAAATGTATTGTATAAACATAAACCCTCAGTTTCCAAATTGGCAAAGATCTAAACTGGAAAATCACTCGGGAACCCTGAGTGGAATATAGTAGTTTTAGTCCGATAATCTCGTGCTCTTAGTCTTAGAGGCCGAGGTGTAGTTAAGTGTGTAGAGTAACTCATAGTAATATAAAGTCGCTTAAAAATATCAGATTGGTAAATTTTTGACCTATTTCGAACCCGATCGGATACAGACTTTGAAAAACGTATCCCGAGGCTCAAGATATCAAAAATATACCATCAATACCATTAAAATCATATTTTCATAAGGATTTTAAAAATATTAGTTTTATAATTTTTCGATGACTAGAAACATATGATTTTGCGATTATATTCGTATTTCTTTACTACTGGTAATTAACTAGACTTTTGTACTATTTACTACTATTCATTACATAATTTTACTACTCTTTTAAACCCTTATATTTTTTTTATAAATATTTTCTATATCATAGAAAATTTTTGTTTTTCCAAAATTTAGTTCGTTTCGGGTTTTTACGGGATTAGTTTCTGTTTAAGACCCGATATTAAAAATAAAATAAATTAATTTAATAATTAAAAAATATTTTTAAAGTAGTTTTATTTTCATAAAATAACTTTTTAGAATTTTTTGGGTTATAAAAATATTAATTATAGCCTATATTCACGTATTTTGATCATACCGGTAACTTATTCGATAATTCATTAAAAAAATTAATTAATTATCTTATTTTAATTATGAAAAATCTGCTACAAAAATTTGGAATGTATTATCTATTTTTTTTTTTTTTATTTTTATTTATATAAGAAAGTACTCTTACAAACCCATACCTTTAGTATACCTTTAGTACACCTTTCACACATCACTTCTTTTCCACTTCAATCTTTCTACACTTCATATATCACTTCATGGCAGATTTTTGACCTTCTTTTGGCTGCCTTTTATCCTTTTAAACCCTCCAAAATTGATTAAAATAAAGATATTTCAATCCTTCTTTAAGAAGCCACACATACCATTAATTACACATTACAATTCCAAGTCAAAAATTAACTAAATTCCCTCCCTCTCTCCTCTTCATTTCACGCCGCCCTAGTGGATATCTTGGCTACCATTTCTTTTTTTTTTTTATCTCATTTAAGTGTCTTTAAACTCATTCTATCTTTCTCTCTCTTTCACACCTTCAAACCTGTACCATTCCTTACATTTTCCTCTCTTTTTCTCTTCATTTTCTCTTGTTCTTACAAGAAAAGCTTGCTGCCCCTATTCTTTATTGGAGCTCCCACACATATTTCTTCAAGATCCTTTGATAAAACCTTTGTCCAAAGCTTCCATAGTCAATGTAGGTAAAGTACAGTGAGAGTTTCATGCATTAAATGACTTTCCATAAGCTTAAAAGCTAAGGATGGTGATACCAAAATGAAATACTCATCCTACTCATGATTATTCTCTTGTGATATTATTATATTCTCTAGAAGTAGTTATAGTTTGTAGATCTAATTTTTATGTAACATTGATTGTGTTTATGTTTAGATCTATGAGTTTATAGTTTACTACTATGGATTTCTTTTATATTTATGTTCATAGAAAGTGTAGATCTTGGTTTTGACCTCAAACAAAAATGGTGAGATTCGTATCTAGGCAAGACCCATATTTAAAAACCACTTTCCAAGTGCCAAAGTGGAAGTTTTACTTAAAATAATGAAGGCTTAATGGGTATATATCATCAAGACTTCATTTTATATGGTTCAAAGGTGATTTTCAAAGATTATTTTTAAAAAAAAAATTCTATTTTTAGATCTAGATAAAGGCATAACTTAAAAACATGTTTTCTAACTCAAAAATGAAGTTTTTATTCAAGATATAGAAGGCTCTTAAGATAGGATATGTAAGGGATGAATTTTCATAAGTTTAGATGGATTTTATCAAAAGACATGTCCAAAAACAAATTTTGTAAATTCGGATCTCAACCAAGACCAATTTTGGAAACCCATTTTTCAACACCAAAATGAAGGATTTGTTTTAAAAAATGAAAGGCTTATGCAATAGGTATTAATAGGAGATGTTTTTTATAAGTAAATGGTAGATCTACTAATAGAGATTCTCAAAATAGGAAGAGATTATAAAGTATAAAATTTGAGTTTTATCCTAACCTTGTGAAATTCGGATGGTTTCAAAACCATGCCTTAAAAACCCTTTTATCAACTCCAAAACTTGTGTTTTATGAAAAATGAAGAGTATAGGTCATAGATATCATCAAGCAGTGATTTTTATAAGTTGAGATGGGATTTCTTAAGAAAAATATGTAGAACAAAGAATAGAAAAAAAGTAGGAAAAATAAGAGTTGTTTTGTCATTTTAAGAAATTCGTAATAATGGAGTAATGACATGAAAACACTTGCTTTCTAAACTCAAAATAGAAGTTTTATTGAAGAAATGAAGTCCTTAGTGGCTAGGTATGGTTAAGCCTTAATTTTCTAAGTATCAAATGAGTTTACTTAAAGGAAAATCATCACCAAAAATAATTTTTTACAAAATTCGGATTTTGGGATGAACCAATTTTAAAAACATGTTTACAAGGTGTAAAATGAGAATTTTTATTGAAAAACAACGGCCTTAAGGAATATACATAATGAGGACTTAATTTTAACAAGAATAAATAAATTTTCTTTAAGGAATTTTTCTAAAAACAAGTGGGAATTGTCAAGACTACAAGACTAGCCTTTCTAATATGGTTTTTCATAAAGTCCTACAAAGAAAAAGTTTTCTAAAAATTTCTTTTATCATCAAGAACATGTACATATATATCTCATGACGTATCATTTATGTTAGTAACTTGTTCATATTTCATGTATACTTGCTTTGGATAGTAGAAACTTCATGAACTTTCACAAAAATCAATTTTCTAAATTGGAATTCGCTATTGATATGAATTGATCAGATCTTTTCGAAGCTTAAAAATTTTCAAACCTTAAATATGATGTAAGAATTAGATAGATCTTTCGAAGTAGATAGAAATCGGTATATAATTTGCTAAATTCCAAGTTAAAATGACCAAGTTATGGATATTTTAAGTTGGAATTCCCGCTTAGGAGGAGAATTACGAATTTGATAGTTTGTATAAGATAGAATGAATTATTTTTGAGTTGAAATACTCATTTGAGTTTTTTTTTTCCTTAGGTGTCTTTACTTTCGAGGATTCGTTGCCACCCGACTATTACGATCAAAAGACCGGAGTCCAATGGACATGTGAGTTTTTCCTCTTATTTTATTACCTTGCTTATACTTATAGCTAGTTGCATTAGAATTAGGAAAATATAAAATTGTGATGAGTTGTGATCCAATCTTGGTTGAATGAATGATAAGTATATCGAGGTAAGACTTGTTGTAAAATCATTGTATGATCTAGCGTAGACTTGAATTGTTTGAAATTCTCTATGTTCGCTCTTAACCTACATAATTAACATGCGACAATTATATAAATAAATTGTACATGCATATGATGTATTGAGTCGCATTGCATTAGCAAGTATACCTTTAGTGGGACAAAGGTATTAGCGGAGGCGTGGAAGCCAGTGTTAACATTAAGGATGCGAAATTGCTTAAGTTAATGGAAGTGAGGTAGGCACTTGATGTAAGCCCTGGAAAATTTTAGTAAATAATTCCAAGATGAACTTCAAAAATAAATCCTAAAAATCACTCCAAATTAAAACGAACTTCGACAAGTCCTAAATCCGAACGAATCCAGAAACTTCTAGTCTTGAGAAAATAAGAATCCTTAAAAACAAAATAAGAACTTAACGTACTTCAAATACAAGACCACGACATATAACAAATTTCGTATTTAACTCCGACTTATAAAATAGGGTAATATAGAACCCAAAAACAATTTATTAAAAAGTAAATAACGATTAACTTTCGGAAATGAAACCTAATTCAAGAATTCCGAAAACGTTAAAAGATATTAAATACTTACAAAATTAAAAAATTAAGATAGATTTCTCAAATCAAATATGTTGTGTAAACATAAACTATCAGTTTCCAAATTGGCAAAAATCTAAATCGGAAAATCACCTGGAAACCCTAAGTGGAATATAGTAGTTTAAGACCGGCAATCTAGCGCCCTTAACCCTAGAGGCTGAGGCATAGTTAAATGTGTAGAATAGCTCGTAGTAATATAAGTTTGCTTAAAAATATTATATTGGTAAATTTTTGACTTATTTCGAACCCGTTCGGATACAGACTTCGAAAAGTGTGTCTCGGGGCTCAAGATATCAAAAATATACCATTAGTACTGTTAGACTCGTAATTTCATAAGATTTCCAAATATATTAGTTATATAATCTTTCGGGTTATAATAGTTACAGTTATAACCATTTTATCATATTTTTATTACTTACTGGTAATTAATTAGTCTTTTGCACTATTCACTTTTATTTCTTTACACAATTTTATTATTCTTATAAATCCTTATATTTTTAGATAAATATTTTATATATTATAGAAAATTTTTTTTTTTAAATTTAGTTAGTTTCAGGCTTTTACGAGATTAGATTATGTTTAAGACCCGATACTAAAAATAAAATAAATTAATTCAATAATTGGAAAATATTTGAAAAATATTCTTATTTTTAAAATATTTTTTTTAGAATTTTTCGGGTTATAAAAATATCATTTATAGCCCATATTCGTGTATTTCGATTATACCGGTAACATATTATTGAAATACTAAAATAATTCAAATAATTATTTAATTTTATTTATGAAAATTCTGCACTTATTTAAAAATATTTTTCCTAATTTTTATTTGTATTTTTCTTAATAAAAAGCACTTTTCAACCATCTCAAGTAACCTTACACATATCACTTCTTTTCACTTTAATCTTTCTACACTCTATCTCACACTTCATGGCAGATTTTTTTTCCTTCTTTTGGTTGCCATTGTCCTTTAATTTACTCCTTTTGACTAAAATATCTATTATTTCAATCCTTCTTCAAAAAGCTACACATACCATTAATTACACAATTCAATTTCAAGTCAAAATTCAAACATTTTCCTCTCTCTCTCTCTCTCTCCCCTAATTCACGTGCAGCTCTCCCATTCATGGCTGCCCTTGTTTTATTTTTTTTCTTTCTTTCTTTCTTACAATTAATACACTCCTTCTCTCTCTCTTTCATTTACTCCTTTTTCCCTTTACAATTCCCTATCTTTTCTCTCTCTTTTTCCTCTCTTTCTTTCTTCATTTTGCTCTTATTCTTTCAAGAACACAAGCTGCCCCTATTTCTTCTATAAGCTTCTCCACATATTTCTTCAAGATTCTTGAATAAAACTCTTGTCCAAAGCTTCCATAGGTGATATAGGTAAAGTATAGTGAGAGTTTTATGCATCAAATGACATTCCATTAGCTTAAAGCTAAGGATGATGATGCCAAAATGAAACACTCTACTTCTCTATGATTATTCTCTTGTATTACTATTATTTTCTTGTTAAAAGTAGTTATATTTTGTAGATCTAACTTTTTGTAACTTTGATTTTTGTTTATGCCTTAGATCTTGTTATTTGATTATTTTTGTTATTGCTTATGATTCATGCATTTATAACTAGATCTAGTGTTTTGAGTTGATAAACATGCATTAGACTTCTGTTTTATGTTCATGAACAACTTGTAGTAGCATGATGATAGTAGGAAAGTTTTAAAAAGCTCAAGATCTATTTTATTTTCAACAAAAATCATTTTTGAAAATTCGGATGAAAATGAAACTATATTTAGAAAGTTGTTTTTTAACTTCAAAATATGTATTTTTCATTTAAAGTGAAGGGCTTACGGTATAGACAACATAAATGAATGATTTTGATGAATAAAGTTTAGATCTATGAGTGTATAGTTTACTATCATGGGTTTCTTTTAGATTTATGTTCATATTAAGTGTAGATCTTAGTTTTGAACTTAAACAAAATGGTGAAATTCGTATTTAGGCAAGACTCCCATTTAAAAACCACTTTCCAAGTGTCAAAATGAAATTTTTATTTGAAATAATGAAGGCTTAATATATATATATATATATATATATCATTAAGACTTCTTTTTACAAGAATCAAAGATGATTTTCAAAATAAAAATCTCATTTTCGGATTTAGGTCAAGACATATTTTAAAAACATGTTTTCCAACTCAAAAATGAAGTTTTTATTCAAGAAATAAAAGTCTCTTAAGATAGGATATGTGAAGAATGATTTTTCCTAAGTTTAGATAGATTTTATCAAAAGATATGACCAAAAATAAATTTTGTAAATTCGCATTTCAACCAAGACCAATTTTGAAACCTATTTACCAACTCCAAAACTCATATTTATGTGAAGAATGAAGGGTATAGTTTTACAAGTTGAAATGAGTTTTGATGAGATTAATGTGTAAAACAAAAAGTAGAATCAAGATGGAAGATTTTGAGTTAGTAGTCAACTTGTAAAATTTCGTAACTTTGGATGATGCCCATGAAAACACCTATTATCCAAGTTCAAAACAAAAGTTTTATGTATTAAATGAAGTCCTTAAGTAGTAGGTATAGTGAAGTCTTAAATTTTAATGCATTAAACAAGTTTTTCCCAAAGGAATTATTCAAAAAGTGGATTTTCTAAAATTCGGATTTTTGAGTAAATCATGTTTGAAAACATATTTGCAAAGTGTAAAATGCAAATTTTTATGAAAAAGTGAAGTCCTTAGTAGTTATGTATGATTAAGCTCTAATTTTCTAAATATTAAATGATTTTTACTTAAAGGAATCACTCAAAAACTAATTTTCACAAAATTTGGATTTTGGAATCAACCTTACTTGAAAACATGTTTACAAAGTGTAAATGGAAATTTTTATGTAGAAATGAAGGTCATAAGTAATAGATAATGAAGACTCAATTTTAACAAAATAATTATATTTTCTTAAGTAATAAATCCAAAACAAATGGAAATAATCAAAGTTAGAAAACTAGATTTTTCATAAGTAGTTATTATCATGGTCTTGCAAAATAAAAAGTTATAAAATTTTCTTTTAGCAAAAATCATCAAGACCATGCATTCATTAAGCTCTTATCATGTCATTCATGTTAGGAAATCATCAATATTGCATGTATAGCTATCATATAGTAGGAACATTTCAAACATTTACAAAACTATTTTTTGGAATTTAAGTTTGCTACTGTTCTGATCTGATCAGACCTTTTCGAAGCTTCAAAGTTTTCAAAAATTAAATATAATATTAGAAATAGATAGATCTTTCGAAGTAGATAGAAATCGATATATAATTTGCGAAATTCCAAGTTAAAATGACCAAGTTATGGTCGTTTTAAGTTGGAATTTCCGCTTAGGAGGAGAATTGCGAATTTGCTCGTTTGTATAAGATCGTTTGGATTTGTTTGAGTTGAAATATTTATTAGAGTATTTCTTCCTTTTTAGGTGATCCCGAAATCGACGATTCCCTACCACCGAATTAGTTTTACTAAAAGGTCAGTGATCCAATGGCCGAGTGAGTTTTCTCCTTATTTTGTTACCTTGTTTGTGCTTGTAGCTAGTTGCATTAGAATTATAGGAACAAGATAAAAATCGATACGAATGGGGATGGGATATATGACAAGACTGTGATGAATGTATGCCAAAGAATACTAAAGCATATCGAAACCACGATTTGATTGGATAAATGCACTGTTTATATTATTTCTGTTATGTGTATGATATTGGTTGGTCACTCTAAAGAATGTATGAATATTTTGACCTAAGCAAAAGTTAAATTGGTCATGCATCGGAGCAAACATATTGCATTTGGTAGCGTGCTACTCCTATGCAGGTTGATCGGTATGGTCCGAGGACTCATTGGATAATGAGACTCGGTATCAGAGCTCATTCATAGGAAACTAAGGCGCATCGGGGATGCATTCCATGTGTGAGCCTAGCCGAGTCGAGTGCTATGAGCCGAGGGCTTGGGGACTAGCAGCGGTCGTGTAGACTTTTAATACCATCCCTAACCCAAGATACGGAGGGCATAAATCCGTTCCTTGTGTGGGTTCCAGATACCCATAAATAATTGTTTGCTCATGTGTTTGTTCATGCATAGCATATGGATGATTATAACTTGCTTGTTATGGTACATAATTAAGAGAATTCTCACTAAGCTAGTGTAGCTTATACCCCAATAGATGTTTGAATGAACAAGTTATCTCAAGACTGCTAAGTGGGGACCGAGAATGACTTCGGGATTCTGGTAGGAATTAAGGATGCTTGAAGTTATTAGCTAGGTTTAATGTTTTGCCTTGTAATAGATTTATGTAGTGAAATCTTTTGATGAATTGTAATTGAAGTTTAATGATTTGTATTTTGAAGAATAGTGAATTGAATTTCCTTTACATTATTCCTCAAGTTGTGTCAACATGAAATGTATCACTCCGATGAGTCTCCTCCATGTGTTAGACGTCTTGTAAATAGCATGGAAGCCTTCGCGTGACTTGGGTGGTCATTCTTAGGCTTTAATATTGTGTACGACGGACTGCCACGTTTAGGGTACCCTTCGGGGCGTGACACTTGAAACTACCACATAAAACAATAGATGTTGTATAACCAAGAGAAAGAGATCGGGATTATGGTTGCACAACTTATGGACCACCCCACTCAAGATTGGAATTATGGTTACATGACTTATGGACCACCCTAACCCTAGATACGGAGGGCATAAATCCGTTCTGTGTATGGGTTTCGGTTACCCATACATAATTGTCTATTCATGTGTTTGGTTATGCATAGCGTATGGATGATTTATAACTTACTTGTTATGGTACGAAATTATGCGAACTCTCACTATGCTAGTGTAGCTTATACCTCAATGGATGTTGAATAAATAGGTCGACGGGAGAATGCTACCTGGGGACCGAGATGGTTGGAGTCGAATATGACTGTGGGATTCTGGTAGGAAGTAAGAATACTTGAAGATGTTAGCTAGGTCTTGTGAATTATCTTGTAATAGTTTGTGGAGTGAAATATGTGGATGAATTGTAATTGAAGTATAGTGAATTGTATTTCCTTTACATTGTTACTCAAGTTGTATTAATATAAAATGTATCACTCCGATGTGTCTCCTCCATGTGTTAGACGCCTTGTACATAGTATGGAAGCCTTCGCGTGACTGAGGCGTTCATTCCTAGACTTTAATATTGTGTACGATGGATTGCCATGTTTATGGTACCCTTCGGGGCATGACACATAAGCTATGGAAAAATTAGTTAACCACATGCCTCAAATAACTAAAGCGAACTACCTGGAAAAAAAAGTATATAATGTAATTATGTTAAAAAAATTGTATTAGATAAATAAAGCGTCTCAAAATACCTAAATTTTAATATATTACTCCATTTGTCCATAAAAACAAGTGGAACCTTAGAATATTAATAACATTGGAATGATTATTATAAAAAATAGTTGGTTAATGTTCCATTCATCTATCCAAGATGCAAACAATAAGGATAAAAAAAAGAAGGAAATAACCATAATTAATGTTGCAACGCATGATACAAACTTGATGTAGCATCTATATAAATTGTCATAGCGCATAAAATGTCATAAAGGATAAAAGTTGATGTTTTAAGTTCTCTATTAAGAAGTTTTGATGATAACAAAAAGAGTAAAAAAATTGCTAATTAATCTATTAAGTGTATAGTAAATTAAAGAATTAACTAAGTTTCATATTACCTCGAGGAGGATTGTCTAGAAACATTCAATGATAAATATAAAGAAGATAACCTAGAAGGAACTCCATAAACTATATTGGAAAAGTAGAACAAGATAAAATTATACTTTGAAGGAATTTCATAGAGTATACTGGGAAAATAGCCAAAGAAAAGATGAACTAAAGGGAATTTAAGAAGGTACAATTTATCACGAACAAGGTACGAATTTATCTAAGTTTATCAAAACGTAACGTAAACCATCAATAAACAAGTTTTCAAGGTCCAACTCTAAAAGATGAATCCATTTGGGTAATGTATTCATATATTCCTCTAAGTAGGGATATAATCTACGCGGATTCAAGTCATTTTATCAAATTGTTTGAAGTTCGCATTTCATGAAGATTTAATAAAGGTCCAATGCTGCTGTAGTTTGATTATGTTATGCTTGCACATGAAGAGAAATGAATACATGAAGACCAAAGACTTTGTTCATCTAGATAGTCAAACTAAAGGTAAAATTTTGAAAATACCAACCAAAAAGAAATTTTTTTCTAATGAGGACATTTATGAAAACAATTGGGACGAAATTATATGAGTTGTTCAAAGTTAAAATGGATAGTTATAAAAAAATTATTGGGAAATAGTTATAAACGCATAATTTTGAAATTTAGATACAAATTCTAAGATAATCAAGTCAGGGATATTGTAATTGTTGAAGAAGCTTATATATTCGAAGGAAGTTCAAGTCAAATATATAGAAGAAAGAGAGAACAACACACTGCTAAAAGAGATACTTTTGTGATATTTGATACGATATTGTGCATCCATAACTTGCTACAATTTCTTTTAAACCTTGTTCATTGATTGTGTAAGGAAGGAACAACAGAGTGGCCTTCATTTGCATTTTTTTACAAATAGAGCTTTATAGTTAGTGATAGCTCAAGGCAAAGCTAAGGATGCTAAGTAGAGTTGAATTGTAACTATTTGTAATCAAGTTTTTTTATTAGATTAATGGAACATACCTGTGTAGATTATGGTGCCCCTAGCTTAGAGCTAAAAGAGTGGATGTAGGCATAACTATAATCCCTGAAAATTTTTACACTAGTATACATATAGAAATAGATAGAAATATAAAAAAAATAGAAAATAAATGAATAGGATTGAACCCAACTGAGATTGTAGAATAGAACTATGAGTAGTAATGAACCTGTCTATAATTTCTATGAACCCTAAAGTTTTACGATCGGTTAAGCTTAAACCATAATCGAAAGGTCAACCGAAAACCCTAAAGTCAACAAAACCCTAGTTAGATGTAACAGTTTAAGTCCGACAATCCCGTGTTCGCAACCCTAAGTGAGTAAATAAGATATTAGTATGTAAAATAGTTCGTAATAACATAAGAAAGCTGAAAAATATCAAATTAATAAAACTGCAAATTGTTTTGAACCCAAATGGATGCAATTTTTGAAAAACGTATCTTGGGGCTCGAAATAGTAGAAATATTCTGAATATACCGTTAGACTCATAAAAATATAACGTTTTCAAAAATATCTATTTTATAAATTTATGGTAAATAAAAATTTCATATATCACATTTATACACTTACTACTGGTACTTTATTAGTCACATTTACTTTACATTACACTATTCATTACTATTCTACACTATTTATTTATCCCTACTTTTTCTAACACCTACTCTTACACTCTATACACCTATTATCTTTAAATTTTATTTTTTCCATAACTTTATACCATATCTATCTTACATATTATTTCTTTTAATTAACAAAAATACAAAAAAAAAATCACATCTCTCCCTCTTTCACTCCCCATGGCCGACGCCTCCCATCCTAATTTCACTCATATATTTTCTTTTTCAATTATTTTTAATCACACAAATTCACTCCTCATTTTCCTATAAATACCCTCCTCCTCTTTTATTTCTTTCACACTTCATCTATCCACAAATTCACTACCAAAACTCTTCAAAATTCTCATCTCAAAACTCTTTCCATATACACTATCAAAACTCTCCCAAAATACTCTTAAATCCCCTTCTACATACATAAAATCCTTACACACCTATTACTCCAAAATCCTCTTTAGGTAAAAAAAAATGTTATTCCATATTTCTTTCTACCATGTCATGTAACTTTACATGACCATGGTGTGAGTTTCCTAAACTTAATATTATAGAAGCTACATTATGTTTATATATTGTAATTGTTTATGAATATCTATTTATATATTTTCATATTGTTATTTTACTTTACTCATATTATTGTTGTTATTATATCCAACTAAATATAATTATGTATCTACATATATATATATATATATATTAGAGCATATAAGCTCACTTGTAATTTATTTACTTTCATGCAAAGTAATTTATTTATTTATGTTGTTTTAAGACTAGTCTCTAGTCTTAGACTTATCCTTATCAAGTCAAAATAATTCTTTTTTTTTTTTTGGGTCTAGTCTATTTCTTAGTCCCGAGAGCCTTGAAGAGGTTAAGACTCCAATACTTGACTTTATTTATTATTTATTATGTTACATTTGCTTGCTATTATTCTCATGACCATGAACATAAAGATTGTTGTCTAAACTTTAAAGCTTCAAATATACTTTTTGCAAAAAGGAGATTTTATCACCTAAGAACGGTTCTATATGAAATTTAGAATTTATGATTTAATAAAAGTAAATCTATTCTTTTCAAAACTTTAGGAAGAACTCACTATAATTTTGAAGCTACTTTTGTTAAATTGTTTTCCAAAAGAAGATGACTTTTGATACTAAAATATTTTCCATAAAAACATAATATAAAGGAAACCCCACAAAAAAAGGGAAATGAGAGTTTTCAAACCAAGATTTTCCAAGTAATGGTAAAAAAAAAATTGTATAAAAAAAAATAAGAAAAGTGACACTAATATTAGAAGTTCCAAAAAGGAAAAATAGAGAAATTTATTTTTATAAAAATAAAATATTCTTTTAAAACAAAAGAATCAAAATATTCATTTTTGAAGGAGTTACAAAATGGATTTCTTGTAAACTATGGTTTTTTAAACTTGTAACTAGCATTGTTTTTACTAAAGAAATTTGGTTGGACAATAAACATTTGAGTATGGATGAAATATGAGCTATATATCTATAAAAAGGAATTTCTCAATTATATAGATAACTAAGTATTTATCAAAGCAATTTTTAGATGGTTTGATGTTTGAAACAAATGCTTTTGGGATTGGAAAACTCATGGTGAATCTTATCGCCACTGTTTCGAAGCTCAAATAACCTAGTTTGATGAAAATAGTTTCAGAAATGGATAGATCTTTTCAAATATGTAGAAATTGGTATATTATATGCGCAATTCCGAATTAAAATGACCAAGTTATGGCCATTTTAAGTTGAAATTATCTTCTATACGAACTTTGACGTTCTTATGACATAGTTTTGTCAAATTTTAAGAAAGTTATCTAAAAATACTCATTTCAGGTATTTTCTTGACTAGGTGATCTCAAGGAAGAATATCTATATCCCAAGGATTATTTCGACTAAGTGGATTATTTGATCGACTCATCCATTTAGAAGAAGTATCACCATGGCAACGTGAATTTATTTCCTTAAATACTTTACTTGATTGTGCTTGTAGTTTAGTGGCACTAGAATTGGAAAGAAAATTGATATGTATGTAAAAATTGTTGAAAGAATTCTAAGAATATCGAGACGGGAATTGATTGTAAGTAATCGTTCGTTTTAGTATAGAACTTGATATATATGAGATTCTATGATCACCTTAAAAATTGATAATAATGATGCTATGATATCTTAAATAAATTGATTCATGCATACCATGAAGTGAGTCACATTGCATGGGGTTATTATCCTTGGGTGAAAAGGATAGTAGCACGATCGAAAGCAACACTTGGTGGCTATGATCGAAAGCGATTGCTTGACAATATGGAATTAAACCAATGCTTGGCGGTAAACTGAAAGCATGGCTCAACCCGAGTAGACTTAATATGCTTAGCGGTAATGATCAAAAGCATAACTTAACTAAAACTAATCGTTTTGAGATTACTTATCACCAAACCTCGAATGGAGGGCGTAAATCCATTCAACTATAGTTCTCGAAAAAACTATATGCCTTGCCTGCTCACATGTATGTTGTATTTCACTTGAATGCTTAGATAACTTGTTTGAATTTTGCTACACAAGAATTTGCTTATGGAAAAATTCTTACTAAGCTTGTTAGCTTTATACCCCTATATATATCTTTTGCAGTTTAGCTATTTGTGGTTGAGGCCATGCGGACCCTGCAGCCAGATATTTCTTTTTGGTTAAGAAATTTTTAGATGAAGCTTAGCATTAGTTCAGATGTAGACTTCATAGAAAATTTTTTATAATATATTATAGTTATTTTGGTGGGAGAATGCCCCTAAGACTTATAAGACAATTATTATGAATGAATGAATATTATGATTTCCCTTTCTTAATTTGTTATTGTATCTTCTTAAGCTTCATATTTCAAAAGTATGATCTTCTAATTTGTGAGAGCACGCCTTACACTTAATATTGAAGCTTTTGCGAATGACTAAAGTTGTAATGCTTAAGCTTTAATATTGAGTGTGGTGGAGTGTTATGTTTAGGGTGTCACGCCCCAGAGGGTACCCTAAACGTGACAGTCCACGACATATAACATTAAAGCTAATGAATGACAAACCGTAGTCATGCAGGAGCTTCTATATCATATGCAAGGCGTGCTTCCAAGATAGTAGGAGACTCACAGGGGTATTACGTTTAAATAGATAGCAAAAGCAAGCATAAACTTAAATATATAAACATAAGATCTTCATTCCATAATAAGTTCGTACATCATCTTAGGGGCATTCCCACCTTAAAGTCTTTAATCAACTATACTAATAACAAATAAACATAACTATCACATACGTCTACTATAGAGATTTTTCATAGAAGTCTATGTTCAAAACTAAAAATACATAAACTTCCTAAAAACTCCTAGTAGCGTAAGCTCATACCTGGCACACTGGGCTCCTCGGGCCAACCATAGATAATCATACTGTAATAGAAAACTATAAGGGTATAAGTAAATCTTGCTTAGTGAGATAATTTCTAACTATATAACATTTCCATACGACAACCAAGTTATTTAATCAAGCATATGTAATGCAACAATCACATGATCAATCAAATACACATGATTAACCGGAAATCGAGTGTAGCATGGATTTAGCGCCCTTCATGACAAGGGTTGGGTGGTTACGGGCCCATACGACCATCAATGTTTGCAGATTTACCGGCTCCTGCTTGCCCTATAGACTTCCTGGCTCCTACTGGCCCACGTAGACTTACTGGCTCCTACTAGCCACCACTACCACTTCCTCGTTTCCCCACACGAAGAATAGTAGTGAAATAATTGCAACTCACAAGCATGATATGCATGAATGGATTTCAATTTAACATTTAATCATATAAGTTGGATTCATGTTAAAGGTGATCAACCATAATTTCATCAAATCAATACAAAAGTCACACTTTTATTTAACATATCATCTTTCGATATACTTAATTTTCATTGAATAATTATTTCATGACATTTGTTCATTTATCTTTTCCTAAATTTCTAGTTCCACTAATTACAAGCACAAATAAGGAAATGTACTTAGGAAAAGAATTAACTCACTCCATAATCGGTAGGTCTAATCGAAATATCCTGGATAGATGATCTCGGGTCTCGTCACTAAAAAGATGAAATACCCAAAAAGTCTTTCATAAACTTCTATTCTTGAAGATTCTACATTTCTCTTAAAATCGCGGTAAAAATCGTATAGAAGAAATTCTAACTTAAATGGCTATAACTTGCTTATTTTAACTCGAAATTTCGCGTATAATATACCGTTTTCTACCTACTCGAAAAGATCTACGCATTTCTAAGCTTACTTTCATAAAACTAGGTCGTTCGGGTTTCGAAAAGGTAGTGACCAGATTTGCCACGAATTTATAAAAACTTGTTTTCCTTCTTGTAAACAAGGCTCATTTGAAAAGATAAATATTTCAAGTATTTTGTAAGCTTTTGAAAGGTATATACATATATGTAATGACTCATAGCAAATGTATGAAGTAAATGTAGTTGTCTCAACTTATGGAAAGTAAGGTTTTAAAAGACTTTGAACTTAAGATCTTGTTGGAATATTTATTTTACTTTTGAAAGGCCTTAAGTTATTTGTGATAAATTTTCTTTTTCTAAATTTAGTTTCTTTAAATTCCTAAGGAGTGGTTTTGTTTTCTAAACTTAGATTTCAACAATTTTGTAAAAGTTATAACAATTTTCGCACAAGAATATTTTAGTTCCTTAGTTTCTTGGGATTATTTTATTTTAATGAAAAGGGGTTCTACCTTAGAAAAAGATGAAGTTATTGTAAAACTCTTATTTACTTCATAAGTCTTTTGTATGTTTGCAAAATCTCTTATAAGTTCCAGTAACCCTATATTTTTATTTCTAGAGAAAAACATTTCATCTTAAGAAAACATTTATTTAGTTGAGACAAAACCATTATGTTCATGCATGAATATGAATCATAAGCTATGAAAAATGTGTAAAGAACATAATAACTTTAAAAGAATAGGCATATAAAGAAATAAATCAAGTATTGGGACCTTAGCTTCATCAAGGTACCCCGGGACTAAGAAAAGACTAGTTCCGAAAAAGAAAAGAAAAAGAATTGTTTTGACTTGATGAGGACAAGTCTAAGACTAGAATGACTAGTCTTAAAATCAACTTGAAATTAAATAAATTGCATTGAAGTAAATAAATTGCATGAAAGGTAAATAAATTGCAAGACTATGAGCTTATATGCTCTAAATATATATATAGCTATATAGATATATTAGATAGTTATGAACATAAAGGAAACATAAATGAACATAAAGGAATTATGATTATGAACAAAAACAAAGTATGAACCTATTGTTGCTTTCTTAACCTTCATGGTTTTAGAAAACACACACTAAGCTCATACTAAGTAGATGAACATGAAGAAATCTTGAAGGAATCTTACCTAAAAGAAGCTAACTAGAAGAACTTCTTGAAGACTCTTGAGAGATTTGAGAGAAATTTTGGTATAATAACTTTAGAGAAGAAGTGGTGTGAAAGAAGTGAAGGTATGAGGGGTATTTATAGGAAAATGTGGGAGATAATTTGTTTAATTAAATAAATGAAAAAAAAAACAAATTGAGGGATAGAGGGGGCCGGCGCAAATTCTAGGCATGGGGAAGACAAAATTTGATTTTTTGTTATTTTGTTAATTAAAAGTAAGAAATGAAAGATGTGAAGTTGTATTGGAAATGAAAATGTGTAAGAAATAGGTGTATGGTTTGTAAGAGTAGGTTGTAAGAAAAAGTAGAGATAGATGAATAGTGTAGAATAGTAGAAAATACTAATGTAAAAGTAGACATGATAATTTAATACGGTAGTAGAAAATACGTAAAAGCGATATCTGATATTTTTAGCTACCGAAAAATTAGGAAATTGATATTTTTGGAATTCTCATATTTTTACGAGTCTAACGGTATATTCAGAATATTTTTCCTTTCGGGCTTTCGGACACGTTTTTCAAGAACTATGTCCGATCGGGTTGAAGGACACTCGAATTCCTTCAATCTGATATTTTTATATAACCTATAGCTATTATGAACTATAATAGCTAACTTTTCCAACTTCGTTTTCTAGGGCTTGAGAAAACGGCAATGCCGGAAGTTAAGCGGTTACGGTAAACTAGGGTTTTGGTTAACTTAAGAATCAGTTTGACTTCTGATTAGGGTTTAGGTCCTTAATTTGGATCCGAAAATTCGGGGACTTACAACCTACCCCCCTTAAAGAAAGTTTTGTCCTCAAAACTTGAAATTCATACTTGATTCCTCGAAAAGACTCAGGTACTTCTGGCGTATATCGCTTTCTGCTTCCCAGGTTGCTTCTTCGTGTGAGTGGTTTCTCCATAAAACCTTCACATACTTAATTTCTTTATTCCGGAGCTTTTGTACCTTGTGATCCAAGATTTGAACTGGGTACTCTTCATATGTGAGATTTTCTTTCAGTCGAACAGGCTCTAGCTCTGCAATCCTGGTAGGGTCCAGTACATGCTTCCGTAAAACTGATACATGAAACACATTATGATTCCAGATAGGTTGGGAGGGAGTGCCAGACGATAAGCATGATTTCCCACTTTTTCCAACACTTCGAAGGGTCCAATGTAGCGTGGACTTAATTTCCTTGGGCTCGAATTCGGTGGATACTTTGATGGGATTATCTTTAAGTACACATGATCTCCAACTTCGAATTAAGCACAGTCTCTTCATATCTGCCCAGCTCTTTTGCTTATCTGAGCTTCTTTCATTTTTCTTTGGATAACCCGTACTTTGTCAGTCGCATCTTGCACCAAGTCAGGACTAATACTCAATTTTTCTATATCGTCCCAAAACAAAGGGGATCGACATCTTCTACCATACAGTGCTTCATAGGGTGGCATTTGGATCGTGGAATGATAGCTGTTATTATAGGCAAACTCTACCAGAGGTAGGTATCCGTCCCACCTACCTTTAAACTCTATGATGACGCAAGCAGCATATCTTCCAACGTTTGTATTGTCCTCTCGATTGACCGTCTGTGGGTGATAAGCAGTACTGAAATGTAGCTTAGTTCCCATACACTTCTGCAAACTCATCCAAAATTTGGACACAAACCTTGGGTCCCGGTCGGAGACTATTCCAGCAGGTACTCCATGCAAGCGTACTATTTCTCTTATGTACATTCTTGCCAACTTGTCCATAGAGTACGTCATGTTCATTGGAAGAAAATAGGCCGTCTTTGTCAATAGATCCACGATGACCCAAATGCATCATATCCAGCCGACGTCCTTGGCAATCCACACAAAATCCATCGTGATTTGGTCCCATTTCCACCGGGTATTGGCAAGGGTTTCAGAAGTCCACCAGGTCTTGGTGCTCTACTTTTACTTGTTGGCATGTGGGACATTTCAACACATAGTCTGCTACGTCTCTCTTCATGCCGTTCCACCAATAGTGGCTCTTCAGATCTTGGTACATCTTCGTTCCTCCTGGATGCATGGTGTATCCGGAGTGATGTGCCTCTTCCATGATTTCCTTTCTTATGTCCTCATCATCCGGAACACATAGCCTGCCTTTCATCCTTACTACTTCATCCTCATCTATGGAAAAATCAGTGTACCTTCTTCCTGCACTTCTTTCTTAATCTTTAAAATTGCCTCGTCATATTGCTGTGCCTCCTTGATTCTTTATACTAAGGTGGGTTCCATGACAAGGTTAGCAATCTCCACTTCCACGCTTTGCGCAATAAACTCAATGCTCATCTTTTCAAATTCTTTTATCAACTCTTTCTTATCAGTGAGCAAAGAGGCTACTTCCCCATAGTTTTTCTCACTTAGGGCATCTGCAACTGCATTTACTCTCTCTGGACAGTAGTTGATTCCAAGGTCGTAATCCTTGATGAGCTCTAACCATCTCCATTGCCGCATGTTCAGCTTCTTTTGTGTAAAAAGATATTTAAGGCTCTTATGATCGGTGTAGATCTCACACCTTTGTCCGTATAAGTAATGCCTCCACAATTTTAGTGCAAACACAACTGCGGGTAACTCCAGATCATGAGTAGGATAGATTTGTTCATGGGGTCGAAGCTATCGGGATGCATAAGCAATTACCTTTCCGTCTTGCATTAAAACACATCCCAGTCCATTCCTTGACGCATCACTATGTACTGTATAGGACTTCTCGGGGTCTCGTAGAATTAAAATCGGGGTAGAGACAAGTCTTTTCTTTAGCTCCTGGAAACTTTGCTCCCTCTTGTCTATCCAGATGAACTTTTCCTCCTTTTGGGTTAGTTGAGTGAGGGGTTTGGCGATGGTTGAAAAATTCTTAACAAACTTTCTATAATATCCAGCCAAACCGAGAAAACTCCTCACTTCAATAACTGTCTTAGGCTGTTTCCATTCCATTACTGCCTTGATCTTCTCAGGATCTACCGATATTCCTTCTCCCGATACGACATGTCCTAAAAAGGATATTCTATCCAGCCAAAAGTCACACTTAGATAACTTAGCGTACAACTTATGCTTACGCAAGGTCTGTAACGCCATTCTCAAGTGTTCCTCATGTTGCTCCGCGTCTTTGAGTAGATCAGGATATCGTCGATGAAGACTATCACGCACTTATCCAGCAGGGGTTTATATATTCGGTTCATGAGATCCATAAAAGCTGCTGGTGCGTTGGTCAATCCAAAAGGCATCACTAGGAACTCGTAATGTCCATAGCGAGTCCTAAAGGCTGTCTTTGGTACGTCTTCAGGTTTAATCCTCAACTGGTGATATCCCGACCATAGATCGATCTTGAGAAGACACTTGCTCCTTGAAGCTGATCGAAGAGGTCATCTATTCTTGGAAGTGGATACTTATTCTTGATGGTAACCTTATTAAGCTCCGGTAGTCGATGCATAAACGCATGGAACCATCCTTCTTCTTTACGAACAATACTGGTGCTCCCTAAGGTGACACACTTGGTCGGATAAATCCTTGATCCATTAAGTCCTGTAGTTGAGTCTTCAACTCCTTCAGTTCTACTGGTGCCATTCGATAGGGTGCTTTTGAGATCGGTTCCGTATTGGTTAATAGGTCAATTTCGAAATCTATCTCTCTCTTGGGTGGCAAACCAGGCAATACGTCCGGAAACACGTCTGGGAACTCATTAACTACGGGTATGGATCCAAGCTCAGGCTTTTCCTCCTCTTCTTCATCCAGGTTACTAATGTTGATTTCATCCTCATCCATCAACTCGAATGAGTTTAACTTCACTGTGGACTCTCCTCTAAACACTACTTCACATCCACTTTGATCTTTAAACCTCACTTCCTTTTGTTTGCAATCTACTAAGGCTTTGACAGATGTTAACCAACTCATACCCAAGATGACTTCGTATTTGCTCATCTCCAAGATTATTAGGTCACACTTAGAGTGACTCCCTTGTATTTCCATTGGACATCCTCTGAGCATTTCCTTTGTCGTTACTATGCTTTCGGTGGGGGTTTTTACTCGAAAACCAGTAGCAATAGTATCTATGGGTAACCCAATTCGCTTGGCCAGGCTAACGGTGATAAAGGAGTGGGTAGCTCCGTATCGAACAAAGCATACGCGGGTTGACTAGCTATGAGTATGTGTCCTGCACTCGAATTTTTACTAATTACGAGACTGGTATACTTAAGCTAATCGGGTTATTAAACTTTATACTTGTACCGTAGGTATTGAACGTAGAAAACTTGACAAATTATATCAAGAAAAGGTTTTCGATTCTGACCTATCACCAATCAAAATCTGAGCCATAGTCATCTACAGCGCGAGCTCCGCTCCTTCATCATCAGACTCCTCGCATACCCACTGTCCTTCCAGATTGTATATCCTCATTCCATGGACAGCTGCTAGATCGGCTTGGGTTGCTTTCCTTCTTTTTGCCGATGCCACTCCTCCCACTGACCCAATGGTCTAGCTGGGGCATTCTTCTTTGTGGGCATTCGTTGGCGAAGTGCCGGTTTGTTTGCAAACGAAGCAAACAGTAGAAGCCTTCTTTGGGCAATCGCCTATCTTGTGGCTGGGGTCTCTGCAAAAGTAGCACTTGTGTTGCAACAGTGGGCTTCTCTTTGGATAGTGCTCTTCCTTGCATTTCCAGCAGGTCACCTTGATCTTGGATGTGTCCTTATGCTAACAGCACTTCCTCGGAAGCTGTTGAAGGGCTTGAACCTTTTACTCTGAAAACTGGGGTTATAGCTATCTAGAGCTCTCTTGCCGAACACGAAGGTCTTTCTCTTCGGGGCTTTGTTCTTCCTTTTCTTTGCTCCCTCAATGATACGAGCCCTTTCTACCAATTCTCGAAGGGTTCTCAGGTCTAACTCCTCCAGACGTATCCTTAGATCTTCATCCAAGCCACTCAGAAATACTTGCCTCTTTAGCTCCTCGCTATGCTTGAAGGACTCAGGCGTGTATTGAAGCAGTCGGCTAAACTCCGTCTCGTACTGCTCTATTGTCCTTCCCTTCTGGGATATATGGAGAAAGTCTCCACTATACTGTACTCTTAAGCTCCTAGGGAAATCGTTGTCCAGAAACTCTCTATGAAAAGCTGCCCATGTCACGGGAGGCAACAATTCCCTGCTTTTCGACTCCCACCATATTCTAGCATTGAATCGCAGCATGTATGTGCCATAATCCAGACGTAGAAGATGGGGAACTTTGTAAGCGGCGAACGACCTTTCGATCTGGGCTAGCCAGTCTTCAGCTTCATTTGGCTTTCCAAAATTTCCGTCGAAATATCTGTTGCTTTTTATGAAGTCCGGCAAGGAACTTCTGTAAGGTCGTGGCGGTTGTGGTGCTGGTAAAGGGGCAGTATGCGACTCAGCTTCTGGGGCTGCAGGTGTTTCAACAGTTGCTTCTGGTGCATTTGCAGCAGGCGGTGGCACATTTCGTGCATTCTGCAGGAAATTATTGACCAACCCTGCTAGTTGGTTGATGGCAGGCCACACATCTCCTTGTTGATTTGGTGGGGGATTTAGTGCTTGTTGTCCTGCCGGAGGATTCTCCGATTCTGCTGGTATATTATTAGAAGCACGACGTTCGCGTCTTCTTCCTCTCCTACCACGTCTGTTAAATTTTATACTTCTTAAATTTTCGCAACAAGTAAAGATCGGAAATATCAGAAATTCCATAGAAATAACTTAAAGCAATCAAATCCAGAAATCATCAAATCAACATAAAATTATTGCATTCAAAATAGAAAGAGAAAATTAATAATCCTTACATAACTTGGAGAAGGTGGAAACCATTCTCATCAAAAAGATAATTGTTCAAATAAAACATAGAGAAGCAATTCATTAATGCATTAAGGCAAAGATAAGCCTATGTTGGACTCGTTAGGTTATGCTCCATTACTTCCTTCATTTCTTCTTTCTTCGACTTCTTCTTTTCACGGGGATGATGCTGAGTTCATACTCCTGCTGGTGGATCCTTTGTGCCGTTTGACGAATTGTCGCAGATATTGACTAACCGTCATCCTCTTTCCTCGATATCGTGAGGTGATCTCTGCTTGGGATGGCCAAACTTCGTCATGTACGGAAATCCTCTCCTCATGGGTCGTGCCATTCGTTTCCTCTTGTCCTTTTTCTTCCTCCAGTGCCATTGCCATTGTGGGGGTCTGGCATCTGCTTCTTAGGAACCTATTTGGATCAAAAGCATTGTTCCTTCTCCCTTCCTCCTTAGAATTGGAAATCATTACTGGATTACTCCTTACAATGGTCTCCATGGGTACATCTTGGCTTAGTCTTCTGGGGGGTGCGTGACTGGGGATCAAAGGGCTGTCTTCCCAGAGAGATGCAGACTGGGTCTCCTCAGGCTCCGAGTCTTCATTCCAATCTCCCTCCGTGCTACCATTCGTCTATCCATTCCCTTCGTTTGCTTGGGCCTCCTCCATGATGAAGTCCTCATCTGGGATAACATCTAGCTGCATTCCAACGGAGTTGGGCTGAGTATTGTATTCCGATGGTGTAAGGACAATCCGTCGGTAAGCAGCATACCAATAGAATCACTCTTCGGCATCTGCCTTCAGCCAGTCCGTATGATCCGCTAACTCATCATGTACGTAGATGTATAGAGGTCCTAGCTTATTCCAGGTCCGGAAGTCTGATTCCTGCCGTCCGTCCTCCGCTTTCAAGATGAAGGTCATTTGTTGCAGCATGGTCTCTCGGTATATGAAAACCATCATTCTTTCGACCACATAAATGACCTCTATGTCACTCCATCTCCGATTGCTTATAGCATCAAATCTCAGCTCATTGGGTAAGTTCCTCCACAAGGAATGTCTCAATCCTTTCTTCCATAACTTGAACATTTCGCGAGCGATCCTGGGCCTTCCGACTAAAGCAAACTCCTCACACAGGACCCTCAGTCTAAGACTGTAGTTCACGAAGGTCTCGTCATGGTCTTTAAGGAATTGTTGGGATTTTTCTTTGACCTCAGGGAAAGTCAACTATCAAGAAAACAAAAAAAAAGGGATCAGATCTTAAGCTAGAGTTTCTATCTTATTACTATCTATCTTAAGGTCTATTTCTACTATCTTATGTCTAAAACTTGCACTCTGATACCAACTTAAACTGTCACGCCCCAGAGGGTACCCTAAATGTGGCCGTCCGCCGCATATAACATTAAAGCTAATGAATGGCAAACCATAGTCATGCAGGAGCTTCGATATCATATGCAAGGCGTGCTTCCAAGATAGTAGGAGACTCACAAGGGTATTACGTTTAAATAGATAGTAAAAGCAAGCATAAACTTAAATATATAAACATAAGATCTTCATTCCATAATAAGTTCGTACATCATCTTAGGGGCATTCCCCCGCCTTAAAGTCTTTAATCAACTATACTAATAACAAAATAAACATAACTATTGATAAGATCATATTTTATACAAATCTTGATGATCAAAAGAGCTAGAATAGATATTTGTTTTGATTAAATTTTATGTTTCAGGACTAATTTGGATAAAGAAATCAAAACAAGAGAATTTAAATTGAAAATAGGAAAAATTGAAGTCAAGGCCGGCAATTTCACATTCAAAGCCGACGGCGTTCAGACGGCGTAAAACCCAAGGCCGTTACAGCACTGCCAGCTTTGCCGAGCATAAGTTTCCACTACACTCAAAGCCACCTTAAAGCTGCCGGCGTAGAAGATGAAGCAGCCAGCGTACATGAAGGCCGGCAACTCAGAACTGAAACATCGCCAGCTTTGAAGGAGTTACATTATAAGCCGGCACTTAAGCTGCCGGCGTTGAGGCAGCGTACATCATAGATCTGAAGTGACATGAAGATATCAAACGCTTGGAGGAAATTGAAGAGACAAATTTGTTGGAGTGTCTACGCCGGTGTCTAAGCCGCCGGCTTAGGGACAGCGTTCGAACAAAATTGATGTAACGCTTCATTTTTTACCACATACGCCGGCTAGATCTACATCTAAGCCGCCGGCGTAGAAGCGGCCTACATGTGTAACTGATATTGAAGGCTGCCAGTGCACTGCCTGTGCAAAGGATAATTCGAAGATACGCCGCCTGTAAGTCGCCGGCATAGGATCCATAACTGCCGGCGTACAATGTGAAACAGCAAAGTTCATTTAATGTTTTACAAGAAATTTTTCCTATAAATAGAGGGTCTTCTCCTCACTTTCAGAATCATCCTCATCCAATCCACATCCTTAGTAGCTCTAGAATACTTAGAACTAGGCATTTCATAGAGATTTTTGAAGAGATATTTGAAGTTATTCAAGAAGTTGCAAGTGAAGCTTTGGTATTTTGAATTGGTGATATCTAATCTTATTTCTTTTATGCAATTCATATATCTGAATATTTTGATCATAATGAAATCATTTGCAATTTCTTATCTGATTTTTGAATCATCATCCATGAGTAGCTAAATTCTTTTTGTGGGAAGTCGATGAAGCTTTAAGCATGCTAAAATGATCTTTGAATCTATGTTATAAGATAGTTAGAATCATGAAATATTCATATTGAATTCTGATTATTCATCATGCTTTTGGTGTATAAGAATTCTAATAACTCGGAAGGGAAATTAGGGTTCATATGAATTCATAAATTGAGATTAAATTGCAATTGCGGAAGCGGCGGAGTTTAATCTAATTTAGAAATTATCCATGAATATTAATGCAATGTTTTATGTTGATTTCTCACTAAGGAATTAGGAGATGTTAATATAAAGTATTAGTCAATTATAGAATCGGAAGGTTTATAATTGTAATTTTGATTCCACTAATAATTTATTTAGCGGAAGCTATTGAATTGTTTTGTGGTTTAAAAGGTTTTTAAACTCTGTTTTTAAATCTTGACAATTTCTTATGAATATCCATGAATCTAATTATCATTATAACACGAGTTCAAGTTGATTGGCAATAGTTTAAAGTGGATTCTACTCCTTCCCACATTTTTCCACCATATCCCTCTCTTTAAAAAGCTCATTGCATTCATATAGACATATAATTAGATAATTTAGTTTAATGTAATCATTTTAAAAAGATCAATTGCCTAGATATTAGTATTAGTTGATAATTGTCTAGTAGTTAATAGATCTCCGTGGGATCGACACTTGACTCATGCTATATTATAATAGAAGGCCCAGTACGCTTGCTGGAAAGATGCTTTAAAATTCAATACTAATTATAGCACATCAACTATCACATACGTCTACTATAGAGATTTTTCCTAGAAGTCTATGTTCAAAACTAAAAATACATAAACTTTCTCCAAAAACTCCTAGTAGCGTAAGCTCATATCTGGTACACTAGGCTCCTTGGGGCCAACCATAGGTAATCATACTGTAATAGAAAACTATAAGGGTATAAGCAAATCTTGCTTAGCAAATCAAACTTAATGTTGTAAGAAATGAAGTCATCCGACTTCAGCTTTTCCCTTTTTCTCTTAGGGATAAAGCTTTGGCATGGTACAATTCCCAACCTCCAGATTCGATCACTACATGGAATGATCTGACAAAGAAGTTTCTGAAGAGATTTTTCCCTCCAGCAAGGACTGCCAGATTAAGAAATGAAATTTCCAACTTCACCAAATTCCCTGGAGAATCTTTATATAATGCTTGGGAAAGATTCAAAGAGGCGGTCAGAAAATGTCCACACCATGGTTTACCCGATAATCTACTAATTGAAAATTTCTACCTCAGTCTTGATGAAGCTTTAAGGTCTTAGTAGATGCTACATCGGGCGGATCACTGATGGGAAAAACATATGAGGAAGCTAGTGAGATTATTGAAGAATTAGCTTCTGCTGCTCATAATTGGAGTTGTGAAAGAACAAGATCTAAAGTAGCATCTTTGGAAGACAAAGAAGATATATCACAACTCAAGGCTCAAATGGCAACCCTCATCACTCAAGTAAGTAAACTCACAACTACAAATACTTCCAATAAAAAACAACAAGTGTTTTGTTGTGAGATTTGCTCAGGACCACACTCCTCTTTTGAGTGTCCGCATGGATCATCTTCAAATGATGAGCAGCTCAATTATGTGGGAAATTTCCAAAAGGGTAATTTTGGAAACACATATCATCCGAATATGCGAAATCATCCAATCTTCATATCGGAATGATGCCAATGTTCTAAAGCCACCACCTGGTTTTCAAGGACAAGGATTTGTAAGAAATGCCCCACCTCAACAGCAAATTCAATCATCCACTGATGCATTACTGAGGGATTTCATTGTCACACAACAAACTCACTCAACAATCAGAATGCAATCATTCAAGATTTGCAAGGGAAACTCCATCAACTTGCACACAAGTGAGTAATAGACCATCTGGGTCTTTACCAAGCAACACGGAGGAGAATCCCAAGTCTGTAAATGCAATCACTGAGAAGTGGTAAGGAGATTGCTCCAGTTGAGGAACTATCAAAGATCATGAGAAGTCAAGAGGAAATTCCACCACAAAACAACAAAGGGAAACGAAAGGTGGAGGATACTATTCAAAAACCACCTGAGGTGAAATCATATGTTCCTCCCGTCCTTTTCCAGGAAGATTAAAGCAACAAAACTTGATGAGCAATTTTCAAAATTCCTGGATGTTTTCAAGAAGCTGCACATCAACATTCCATTCTTAGAAGTGATTCAAGGAATGCCTTCCTATGCCAAATTCATCAAAGAATTGCTGTCTAACAAGAGGAAGATTGATGGAAATGTGATACTCACTGGAGAATGTTCCATGATCCTACAGAAACAAACCCAGTCTGCCCACTAAACTCGAGATCAGGGAAGTTTTACTGTTCCTTGCACCATTGGTGATTGTTATTTTGATAAAGTTTTAATTGATTCTGGTGCAAGTATCAACTTAATGCCTTCATCGGTATTTCAAAAACTAGGACTTGGAGATTGCAAGGATACACATGTAACTTGCAACTTGCTGATAGAAGTGTAAAATACCCTAGGGGTATTGTGGAAAATGTCCTAGTTAAAGTTGACAAATTCTTTTTCCCTGTGGATTTTGTAGTCTAGACATGGATGAAGATAGGGAAGTTCCCATGATCTTGGGCAGACCGTTCCTTGCAACAGGAAAAGCACTAATTGATGTGGAACAAGGGCAGCTTACATTACGGGTGATGGATGAACAGGTTACTTTCAATGTCTATGAGGCAATGAAGAAATTTGATGATACGATGCCTGTTACACCATCAATACCATTGATGAGCTGGTTTCTGAGTCACTTGAGGAACAAACTGGTGTGGAGACTATGGAGTCCGTCTTGAGAGATGGACAATTGGAGTGATGAAGAGGATGAAGAAATACTGGAAGATGTACCAATGATCAAAACCAGATATTATGAATCTTTGGGTACAAATGAGCAGAAGCAAGTTCCATCTTTGATGCACCACCGACCTTGGAACTAAACCACTTCCTGACCATCTGAAGTATGCTTTTTTGGAATTGGCGATACTTTGCCAATCATCATTTCATCTGCATTGACAATGAACAAGAACAACAGTTGATTGAAGTGTTGAAAAAGCACAAAGAAGCAATCGGATGGACCATTGCTGACATTAAGGGTATTAGCCCTATGATTTGCACTCACAAAATTCTTATGGAAGCTGAGTGTAAACCTACAGTTCAACCACAAAGGAGACTTAACCCGACACTTAAAGAGTTGTCAAGAAAGAAGTTTGAAGCTGCTTGACGCAGGTATCATCTATCCTATCTCTGATAGTAAATGGGTTAGTCCGGTTCAAGTAGTGCCAAAGAAAGGTGGTATGACTGTAGTGAAAATGAGCAAAATGAATTGATTCCTACTCGTACTGTGACTGGGTGGAGAGTTTGTATTGATTACAGGAAGTTGAATGATGCCACCGAAAGGATCACTTTCCCTTCCCTTCATTGATCAATGTTGGAGAAACTTGCAGGGCATGACTATTACTGTTTTCTTGATGGATATTCTGGATACAATCAGATTTCTATTGCACCCGATGATCAAGAGAAAACAACATTCACTTGTCCTATGGCACATTTGCCTTTAGGAGAATGCCCTTTGGACTTTGCAATGCACCTGCTACATTTCAGAGGTGTATGATGGCTATATTCTCTGATATGCTTGAGAATTTTATCGAGATCTTTATGGATGATTTTTCAGTCTTTGGAAAGTCATTCGATCTTTGTCTTGAGAATTTAGCCTCGGTTCTACAAAGATGCAAAGATACCAATCTGATCTGAATTGGGAAAAATGCCACTTCATGGTTAGAGAAGGGATAGTGTTGGGTCACAAAATTTCTGCGAGAGGAATTGAAGTGGATAAAGCCAAAGTGGAGATTATTGAGAAGTTACCACCACCCACGACTGTTAAAGGAGTCAGAAGTTTTCTTGGACATGCTGGCTTCTACAGACGATTCATCAAGGACTTCTCCAAATTTCCAGACCTCTTTGCAACCTTCTGGAAAAAGATGCGGTGTTCAATTTTGATGACAAATGTTTGCAGGCATTCAATTTATTAAAGGAAAAGCTCATTTCTACACCAGTAATCATTGCGCCAGACTGGGAGCTTCCTTTCGAACTCATGTGTGATGCCAGCGACTTTGCAGTTGGAGCGGTACTTGGTCAGAGACGAGGTAAGATCTTTCATGTTATATACTATGCAAGTAGAACACTAAATGAGGCCCAAGAAATTATGCCACTACTGAGAAAGAGCTTTTAGCTGTTATCTTTGCATGTGATAAATTTAGGCCTTATCTGATAGGTTCTAAAGTGTAGTATACACTGACCATGCAGCTCTCAAGTATTTGTTTGCTAAAGCTGATGCAAAACCTAGGTTGATTAGATGGGTTTTACTACTGCAAGAATTTGATCTTGAAATTAAAGATAAAAAGGGAACTGAGAATGTATTGCTGATCATTTGTCTAGACTTGAATCTGATAGTTTAGACATTCCCATTAATGAAAAGTTCCCTGATGAACAATTGCATGCAGTAGAAATCCTAGATTTGCCATGGTATGCTGATATTGTGAATTATTTGGTTAGTAAGATTATCCCATATGGTTTTTCTTATCCTCAAAAGAAAAAGTTTTTGCATGATGTAAAATACTATTTTTAGGATGAACCATATCTGTTCAAAAAATGTGCTGACCAAATAATTAGAAGATGTGTACCTGAATCTGATCAGCTTAGCATTTTAGAACACTGTCATTCAAGAGAAGCAGGGGGACGCTTTAGTTTTCAAAGGACTACAACAAAAGTGTTATCATCTGGATTTTATTGGCCTAACTTGTTTCGTGACTGCAAGAATTTCATTATGTCATGTGCTCAATGTCAAAAGACAGGTAACATTTCTAAACGGCATGAATTACCATAAAACAATATTCTAGTAGTTGAGCTTTTTGATGTTTGGGGGATTGACTTTATGGGTCCTTTTCCCTCATCTTTTTTAAATAAATATATACTTGTGGCAGTTGATTACGTTTCAAAATGGGTTGAAGCTGTTGCTTTACAAACAAATGATGCCCGAGTAGTTTTGAAATTTTTGAAAAAGAACATTTTTACCAGATTTGGTGTGCCCGGAGCTATAATTAGTGATGGGAGGTCTCATTTTTGTAACAGGCAATTTGAAAAACTTTTGGCAAAATATGGTGTTACACATAAAGTGACTACCCCCTATCATCCACAAACAAGTGGGCAAGTTGAAGTTTCCAATAGGGAGATAAAAGAGATTTTGGAAAAAACTGTCAATGCATCAAGAAAAGATTGGTCTTCAAAATTAGATGATGCATTATGGGCTTACAGGACTGCTTTTAAAACCCCTATTGGAATGTCTCCATATATGATTGTTTTTGGTAAATCATATCATCTTCCTGTAGAACTTGAGCACAAGGCATATTGGGCCATAAAATTTCTTAACTTTGATGAAAAAGCTGCAGGTAAAAAACAGATTGCTCCAATTGAATCAGCTAGAAGAATGGAGAAATGAGGCATTTGAAAGTGCTCGTATCTATAAGGAACGAGCAAAGAAATAGCATGATAGAAACATCATCAAACGAGAATTTTTTCCTGGACAAAAAGTTTTACTTTACAATTCTCGTTTGAAGTTGTTTCCTGGTAAATTACGGTTAAGATGGTCGGGACCGTTTGAGATTGCAAGAGTTTTTCCATATGGAACGGTGGAATTAAAAACTGAGGATGATCGGACTTTTAAAGTGAATGGGCAACTGCTCAAACATTATTTTGAAGGAGAAAATCTTGACAGTACTACTACTGTCATGAATCTCAAAGAACCATGATCAGGTCAGGAAAGTCGGGCTAAGCGACTTTAAACTAAGCGCTTCTTGGGAGGCAACCCATGTCTAATTTTTGAATAGTTTTTATTTGTTTTGTTTTGTTTTTACTAACTTAGTTATTAGTGTGGCATGTGATATTTGAAAAAAAAAATTTGGAAAAGGCTGAAGGCCGGCTTAAGGCTGCCAGCCTTGAGCAAGCTCTGAGAAAACAAGGAAGGCCGGCTCAACGGCGCCAGCTTTAGGCCGGCGTAAAGGAGTAGGTGAGCACCGCAAAAGAGGCCGGCTTGGGAAAGGTCTAGGCCGCTGGCTTACTTGCCGGCGTTTGAGTACAAAATTTACACCGGCAAGGGAAGGTGAAGGCCGCCGGCTTAGTTCCAGCGTATGTTGCAGATTTCTTGGTTTCTGAAAATTCCCGATCAAGGCCGGCATCTGGGATTTAAAGCCGCCGGCTTTGGACCGGCGTATCCACTTAAGCCGGTAGTGTAAATGGATAAGCGACCAGCTTTGAGCTCTCGGTATGTGATTTTTCTATTTACACTGGTTGTAAGCCGCTGGCGTAAATTGCAGAAATGCCAGCGTAGGTTCTGCAGATGCTTTAAAATTCAACACTATCCTCTCTCTCTTTTCCATTTTCTCCTCCTCGCTCTCCCTCTCTCTCAATCAACAAATTTCACCCCTCATTCATCAATCCATTGTGGTTAGTCCATCTACCAAGTAAGTTTTCAAAACCTTTGACTAAATCCTTTGTTCAAATCCGTTATACTGCATTGTTTAAGAATCTGTCGATTTGGGTTTGATTATTGTCTTTGATTTTATATCGGTTATTGATGAATTTGATTGCTTGAATGACTTTGATATGCTATTGAAGAAGATTTCGGTTCCACAATTGAATTATAAGCAAATGTGTTGATTCATGATTGCTGCTTAGATTGAAAAACTAGGGTTCTTGAGATTGGGGGTGTATCAAATTTCGAAATTGGGTTTTTATAAATTGATGGAACAGCTGCTGGATTAGATTGTTTTCATATTAGATTAGTAGCTCCAATTCTTGCATTACGCTCAGATTAGCTCAAATTGAATTGGAATTTGGAATTGTGCTCAATTTTGATAAAATTCTGTATGAAAATGTTTTTGGAACTTTAAAGAAAAATTTTTGAAAAACATTTCTTTTGAAAATTTGAAATTCCAACGTTCAATTCTGAGCTGGCAAGCCTAAGCTGCCAGCTTTAATTGTATTGTGCAAGTGTAAATGATCCATGCAATTCATTGATTGATTAGCTTCATTAGTATATGCCTTGATATCAAAATTGTTCTAAATCATGTTTAGGCATAAAATTAGAAATTCATTAATTGTGCATTCCTTAATACTAATTGAATTCAAAATATTTGCAGGAATGGCTCCAAGACAAAAGAGACCAAGGTCCACAGACGCCTCTACATCGGGTTCAGAGAACCGAAATCTGCTGTCTAGTCAGCAGTATGCAAAAGATAGAAAGAAGAGGCTTGTCAAGAATGACTTTTTGAATATCCAGTACTCAGACTGGTGCCTGCTGGATGAGCTCGGGATGGTAGATAGAATCAGGGAGATTATTCAAGATCTAGCATGGCTCAGACTGTTTGACCTTCGGGAGCCTGCATACAAGAACTTGACGATAGAGTTCTTGTCCACAGTAAAAATATCCCAGACCGAGAGGAGTCCACTTTCAGTTCCAGGCCTATGGACAGATCAGGGAGGTGAAATTGAAGCAGATAGGCCACATTATGGGACTATGATAGTGAGGAAGAAAACAGGAATTTGCCCAACAGTTGGCCAGGACATGACACAGGAGGCTTATTGGTTCCACCTAGTTGGTCCTGAGAGATCAAATGAGCATTTTGTCCCATCCAAGTCACTGGCCACGACATTCCGTGCTGTCGAGCACAAGCTGCTCCACCATATTGTTGCACACCCTGAGTTGCAAGAAGACGAGTCACAGCAAGGTGACTACATTCGATGTTTTACCTGTTTAGCCTTATTAGAGGCTACAGGATTGATCTCGGGGTGGAGGTGGCGAATTTTATATACCGGCAGGCGGAGGACACGAGGACTCGAGGTCTGGGTTGTGGAGGCTACATTACTCGGTTATTGAAGGGGATGAACATTTTTGAGCCTCCACAGGATGACGAGGTGTTTGAGTGCAAGAGGATTACATCTGCACCATTCAAAGGCTGGGGATTGCTGAAAAACCCCAGGCCAGCACAGCCACCGGTATTAAGGAGGAGATATCCAGGATATCTTTCCTGGAGATGCCCCATTTGAGATGCCATCCACATCCGCTCCTCCTCCTCCTGCAGGCACTTCATCAGCGTATGGCATGGACCAGCTTAGGCTGGATGTTGAAGAGCTGAGCGCCAGAGTCAGGAGCTCAGAGATAGTCAAGAAAGGAAAGGAAGAAGAACAAGAAATTTAGGAAGACTATCTTTGAGGCATTGAAGACGGCTATTTGCTGCATTAAGAGAGGGGACTGGCATGACCTACCAGACTTCATCTGAGTCACATCACTCAGATAGGCTCAGTTCAGAGCACAACACAGATAGCCAGCCCAGGAGACACTGAGAGACACACTCCTGAGGGCAGCAGACAGACCCAGGGCCAGAGAGCTAGAGACCCTGCTAGCTCAATTTGAGCTTTATTGTTTTATTTTTTTATTGGCCTGTATATTTATTGAGTACCCAAGTTCCTGTGGGTGAACTCTTTTATTTTTCTGCTTTTATTTTTTTTTTTTGTTTTTCTTTTGTAGATTACAGGAACAACAAAGCAAATCACTTGCGATGCAAATTTTGATGACTATGAATCGACTGACTTCAGGGAAGTATCCAATTCAATTTTTATTCTTTCCTCTGTTTTATTTGTTGCAAAACAGTGAGGACACTGTTTGGTTGAAGTGTGGGGGAAGGGATAGAATTGCATGAAGTGTTGAAGTGATGAATATGATCTGTTGACTGTTGCTGTTATTTATATTGAAAATCTCCACCTTGTATTTTTGGTTTGAAAGCAAATCATGAGGAAATTCTGCCAAAATTTTTTCAAAAATCTCTTGAAATTGGAGATAGTACAAAGCAAAGAATGAAAATCAATGAAATTGACTTGTGAAAGTATCTTACTCACCTGCTGTTGTGATTGGTTTACTAAGTTAAAATTAAGTTGTAAAATCCTTAAGGAACAAGTTTACTTTATTTTTAACTTTGGAATTGGAAATTTAAGAGCTGGTCGAGTCCTTTTGTTGAAAAATAAACAGGTCTACTTCTTGGAAATTTTAGTTTGTATATATTCTTTGAATTTTAACACTTGGTGAAAGAGGTAGAAGAAACTTTTAAACTTAGTGATCCTTCATAAAAATAAGTCTTTGATATTGTTATTGCATTCAAAAAGAAAGAGACAAGCATAGCCACTACTCCTCTGACTTGAAATTTTGAGTTATGAGTATCTGAACTTGAATGTTAAAGTGAGGAAGAGTTCTTAGGAGTATTTTGAACCTGGTCACTTAGGTGATGAACTTGGGATGTGCCGACTCAATGAACTCACTGTAACGAGAAGGGAAGATAGCAAAAGTTCAATTCATGAGCTTTGGAAACAAAAAGATGGAGGCAAAAACCTCCAAAAGAAAATAAATGCTTGAGAAGAAAAAGAAAATGAATGCAAAGGAAGGAGACTTATATTAAAGAAGGAGAAATTCTAAGGAAAAAGTAGATACCACATGCTTTCATTTTGTGTTACTTAGAATATATATAAACTAGAAATCCAATGAAGTTTAAATGAGTATTTTCCTTAGTGGATTGCGTATTTGCTTTTGAATAGAATGTTCTTTTATTAACAGTTGAGATTAAAACTTGTTTTGTTTGGATTAACTTCTCAATTTTGATTATAGTACTCTAGTTACAAGAAATTGGTAAGGTTAGAGCTGTAGATACAAGAAAAACAAGTTAAAGAAATTGAAATTAAATTGGAAAATTGTACTATCTATAAGAGATTTCATGTTGTTCTTCATTATTTTGCTTGAGGACAAGCAAAGTTTAAGTGTGGGGGAATTGATAAGATCATATTTTATACAAAATCTTGATGATCAAAAGAGCTAGAATGGATATTTGTTTTGATTAAATTTTATGTGTCAGGATTAATTTGGATAAAGTAATAAAAACAAGAGAATTTGAATTGAAAATAGGAAAAATTGAAGTCAAGGCCGGCAATTTCACATTCAAAGCCGCTGGCGTTCAGACGGCGTAAAACCCAAGGCCATTACAGCATTGCCAGCTTTGCCGAGCATAAGTTTCCACTACACTCAAAGCTGCCTCAAAGCTGCCGGCATAGAAGATGAAGCAGCCAGCGTACATGAAGGCCGGCAGCTCAGAAATGAAACATCACCAGCTTTGAAGGAGTTACATTATAAGCCGGCACTTAAGCCGCCGGCGTTGAGGCAGCGTACATCATAGATCTGAAGCGACATGAAGATATCAAACGCTTGGAGGAAATTGAAGAGACAAATTTGTTGGAGTGTCTACGCCGGTGTCTAAGCCGCTGGCTTAGGGACAGCGTTCGAACAAAATTGATGCAACGCTTCATTTCTGACCACATACGCCGGCTAGATCTACATCTAAGCCGCCAGTGTAGAAGCAGCCTACATGTGTAACTGATATTGAAGGCTGTCAGTGCATTGCCTGCGCAAAGGATAATTCGAAGATACGCCGCCTGTAAGCACGGCGTAGGATCTATAACTGCCGGCGTACAATGTGAAACAACAAAGTTCATTTAATGTTTTGCACTAAATTTTTCCTATAAATAGAGGGTCTTCTCCTCACTTTCAGAATCATCCTCATCCAATCCACATCCCTAGTAGCTCTAGAATACATAGAACTAGGCATTTCATAGAGATTTTTGAAGTTATTCAAGAAGTTGCAAGTGAAGCTTTGGTATTTTGAATTGGTGATATCTAATATTATTTCTTTTATGCAATTCATATATCTGAATATTTTGATCATAATGAAATCATTTGCAATTTCTTATCTGATTTTTGAATCATCATCCATGAGTAGCTAAATTCTTTTTATGGGAAGCCGATGAAGCTTTAAACATGCTAAAATGATCTTTGAATCTATGTTATAAGATAGTTAGAATCATGAAATATTCATATTGAATTCTGATTATTCATCATGCTTTTGGTGTATAAGAATTCTAATAACTCGGAAGGGAAATTAAGGTTCATATGAATTCATAAATTGAGATTAAATTGCAATTGTGGAAGCGGCGAAGTTTAATCTAATTTAGAAATTGCCCATGAATATTAATGTAATGTTTTATGTTGATTTCTCACTAAGGAATTAGGAGATGTTAATATAAAGTATAGTCAATTATAGAATCGGAAGGTTTATAATTGTAATTTTGATTCCACTAATAATTTATTTAGCGGAAGCTATTGAATTGTTTTTGTGGTTTTAAAAGGTTTTTAAACTCTGTTTTTAAATCTTGACAATTTCTTATGAATACCATGAATCTAATTATCATTATAACACGAGTTCAAGTTGATTGACAATAGTTTAAAGTGGATTCTGCTCCTTCCCACATTTTTCCACCATATCCCTCTCTTTAAAAAGCTCATTACATTCATATAGACATATAATTAGATAATTTAGTTTAATGTAATCATTTTAAAAAGATCAATTGCCTAGATATTAGTATTAGTTGATAATTGTCTAGTAGTTAATAGATCTCCGTAGGATCGACACTTGAATCATGCTATATTATAATAGAAGGCCCAGTACGCTTGCTGGAAAGATGCTTTAAAATTCAATACTAATTATAGCACATCAACTATCACATACGTCTACTATAGAGATTTTTCCTAGAAGTCTATGCTCAAAACTAAAAATACATAAGCTTCCTCCAAAAACTCCTAGTAGCGTAAGCTCATATCTGGCACACTAGGCTCCTCGGGGCCAACCATAGATAATCATATTGTAATAGAAAACTATAAGGGTATAAGCAAATCTTGCTTAGTGAGATAATTCCTAACTATATAACATTTCCGTACGACAACCAAGTTATTTAATCCAAGCATATGTAATGCAACAATCACATGATCAAACAAATACACAAGATTAACTGGAAATCGAGTGTAGCATGGATTTAACGCTCTCCATGACAAGGGTTGGGTGGTTACAGGCCCATATGACCATCAATGTTTGCAGATTTACCAGCTCCTGCTTGCCCTATAGACTTTCTGGCTCCTACTGGCCCACGTAGACTTACCGGCTCCTACTAGCTACCACTACCACTTCCTCGTTTCCCCACACGAAGAATAGTAGTGAAATAAATGCGACTCACAAGCATGATATGCATGAATGGATTTCAATTTAACATTTAACCATATAAGTTGGATTCATGTTAAAGGTGATCAACCATAATTTCATCAAATCAATACAAAAGTCACACTTTTATTTAACATATCGTCTTTCGATATACTTAATTTTCATTCAACAATTATTTCATGACATTTGTTCATTTATCTTTTCCTAAATTTCTAGTTCCACTAATTACAAGCACAAACAAGGAAATGTAACTTAGGAAAAGAATTAGCTCACTCCATAATTGGTAGGTCTAATCTAAATAATCCTATGGATAGATGATCTCGGGTCCCTCGTCACCTAAATAAGATGAAATACCCAAAATAAGTCTTTCATACAACTTCTATTCTTGAAGATTCTACATTTCTCTTAAAATCGTAGTAAAAATCGTATAGAGGAAATTCTAACTTAAAATGGCTATAACTTGCTCATTTTAACTCGAAATTTCGCGTATAATATACCGTTTTCTACCTACTCGAAAGATCTACGCATTTCTAAGCTTACTTTCATAAAACTAGGTCGTTCGGGTTCCGAAAAGGTAGCGACCAGATTTGCTACGAATTATAAAAACTTGTTTTCCTTCTTGTAAACAAGGCTCATTTGAAAAGATAAAATATTTCAAGTATTTTGTAAGCTTTTGAAGGTATACATATATGTAATGACTCATAGCAAATGTATGGAAGTAAATGTAGTTGTCTCAACTTATGGAAAGTAAGGTTTTAAAAGACTTTGAACTTGAGATCTCATTGGAATATTTATTTTACTTTTGAAAGGCCTTAAGTTATTTGTGATAAATATTCTTTTTCTAAATTTAGTTTCTTTAAATTCCTAAGGAGTGGTTTTTTTTTTCTAAACTTAGATTTCAACAATTTTGTAAAGTTATAACAATTTTCCCACAAGAATATTTTAGTTCCTTAGTTTCTTGGGATTATTTTATTTTAATGAAAAGGGGTTCTTGTAAGCCCCGAAAAATTTTAGTAAATAATTTCGAGATGAACTTTGAAATAAACCCTAAAAATCACTCCAAATTAAAACTGAATTTCGATAAGTCCTAATTCACGAACGAATTCAGAAACTTCTTAATCTTGAGAAAATGAAAATCTTTAAACAATAAAATAAGAACTCAGTGGTCTTCAAATTCAAAACCACGACGTACGAAAAATTCCATATTTAACTCCGACTTATAAAAACGGGTAATATAAAGCTCAAAAACAAATTATTAAAAAGCAAATAACGATTGACTTTCGAAAATATAACTCAATTCAAGAATTCCGAAAACATTAAGAGATATTAAATACTTACAAAAATAAAATTTAAAATAAATTTCTCAAATTAAATATGTTGTATAAACATAAATATCAGTTTCCAAATTGGCAAAGGTCTAAACCGGAAAATCACCCGGAAACCCTAACCGGAATACAATAGTGTAAGTCCGGCAATCTAGCGCCCCTAACCCTAGAGGCCGAGATGTAGTTTAGATATGTAGAATAGCTCATAGTAATATGAGTTTGTTTAAAAATATCAGATTGGTAAATTTTTGACCTATTTCGAACCCGTTCGGATACAGACTTCGAAAAGCGTGTCCCGGGGCTCGAGATATCAAAAATATACCAATAGTACCGTTAGACTCGTAATTTCATAAGATTTCTAAATATATCAGTTATATAATTTTTCGGGTTATAAAAGTTACAGTTATAACCTTTTTATCGTATTTCCATTATTACCGGTAATTGATTAGTCTTTTGCACTATTCATTTTTATTTTATTACAAAATTTTATTATTCTTATAAAGTCTTATATTTTTAGATAAATATTTTATATGTTATAGAAAATTTTGTTTTTCTAAAATTTAGTTCGTTTCGGGTCTTTACGGGATCAGATTCTGTTTAAGACCCGATACTAAATAAAAAAATAATAATTTAATAATTGGAAAATATTTAAAAATATTTTTATTTCATAAAATAATTTTTTAGAATTTTTCGGGTTATAAAAATATTATTTATAGCCCATATTCGCGTATTTTGATCATACCGGTAACATATTTGTTAAAATACTAAAATAATTCAAATAATTATTTAATTTTAATTATGAAAAATCTGCTACAATTATTTGGAATAATTTTTCTAATTTTATTTTATTTTGTTTTATTTTATTAAAAAGTACTCTTACAACCCATACTTTCAAGTACACCTTCACACATCACTTCCTTTTCACTTCAATCTTTTTACACTTTATTAATCACTTCATGGCAGATTTTTGACCCTTTATGGCTGCCATTGTCCTTCATTTACTCCATTTTGACCAAATTAATTATTTTCCACTCCTTCTTAAGAAAGTTACATTACACATTTATTATACAATTCAATTTTGAGTCAAATTCAACAAAACTCTCTCTCTCCTCCTCTTTTCACGTGACAGCATCTCTCCCCCAAAATCTGCCTTGTTTTATTTTTTTCTTCATTCATTCATTTAATACACTTATTTTCTCTCTCTCCTTCATTTACTCATTTTTCCTTTTTCATTCCTTCACCTTTTCTCTCTCTTTTTCCTCTCTTTTCTTCTTCTTCTTGTTCTTGTTTTTCCATGAACAAGCTGCCCCCATTCTTCCATGAGCCTCCATGCATATTTCTTAAAGATTTTTAAGCAAATCTTCATCTCAAAGCTTCCATAGGTGATATAGGTAAAGTGTAATGAAGGTTTCATGCATCAAATGACCTTCCATAAGCTTAAAAGCTTAGGATGATGATGCCAAAAATGAAACACTCTCTTCTCCACTTTTATTATCTTGTATTATAATTATTTTCTTGTTTAAAGTTGATATATTTTGTAGATCTAAATTTTTATAGCCTTGATTTTTGTTTATGCCATAGATCTTGTTATTTAAGTTGTTATTTTTGTTATTTCTTATGATTCATGCATAGATCTATCATCTACATAGTGATTCATGCATTTAAAACTAGTTTAGAAGACTAGATCTAGTGTTTTGAGTTCATAAATGCATTAGACTTTGTTTTATGTTCATAAGCAACTTGTGATAGTATGATGATGGTAGGAAAATTGTAGGAAACTCAAGATCTATTTTATTTTCAACAAAAATCAATTTTGAAAATTCGGATGAAAATGGAACCATATTTAGAAAAGTTGTTTTTCAACTCCAAAATGTGTATTTTCATTTAAAATGAAGGGCTTAGGGTATAGACAACACCAATGAATGATTTTGATAAGTAAAGCTTAGATCTATGCTCATATTATGTGTAGATCTTAGATTTGAACTTGAACAAAAGTAGTGAAATTCGTATTTTGGCAAGACTATATTTAAAAACCACTTTCCAAGTGTCAAAATGTAATTTTTACTTAAGAAAATGAAGGCTTAATATATGTATATCATCAAGACTTCTTTTTACAAGAATCAAAAGTGATTTTCAAAAGTTATTTTCAAAATAAAAATCTATTTTCGGATTTTGGCCAAGGCCTATTTTAAAAACATGTTTTCAACTCAAAAATGAAGTTTTTATTTAAGAAATGAAAGGCTTAGATAGGATATGTAAGGAATGGATTTTCATGAGCTTAGATAGATTTTATCAAAAGATATAACCAAAAATAAATTTTGTAAATTCGGATCCCAACCAAGACCAATTTTTAAACCCATTATCAACTCCAAAACTCATGTTTTATGTGAAAAATGAAGTATAGGTAATAGTATCTTTAAGGAATGATTTTTACAAGTTAAAATGAGTTTAGGCATGAGTAATGTGTAAAACAAGTAATGGAATTAAAATGGAAAAATTTGAGTTAGTGATCAAATTGTCAAATTCGTAATTTGAGATGATGCATATGTAATCACTTAGTATTTGAGCTCAAATTGCAAGTTTTATGTGTTAAATGAAGTCCTTAGACAATAGATGTAGTAAAGTCTTAAATTTTAATGCATTAAACAAGTTTTTCCCAAGTGAATCATTCAAAAAGTGGATTTTCTAAAATTCGGATTTTTGAGTAAATCATATTGGAAAACATATTTGCAAAGTGTAAAATGCAAATTTTTGTGTAAGAATGAAGTCCTTAGTGGTTATGTATGATTGAGCCTAATTTTCTAAATATCAAATGATTTTTACTGAAGGAATCACTCAAAAACCAATTTTTAAAATTCGGATTTTGGAATCAACCCCACTTGAAAACATGTTTACAAAGTGTAAAATGGAAATTTTTATGTAGAAATGAAGGTCATAAGTAATATATATAATGAAGACTCAATTTTGACAAAAATAATTATATTTTCTTAAGTAATAAATCCAAAACAAATGGAAATGATAAAAGTTAGAAAACTAGATTTTTCATAAGTAGTGTTATTATGGTCTTGCAAAATAAAAAGTTATAAAATTTCTTTTTAGCAAAAATCATCAAGATCATGCATACATTAAGCTCATCTCATGTCATTCATGTTAGAAATCACTCATATTGCATGTATAGAATTATATAGTAGGAACATTTCAAACATTTACAAAACTTTTCGGAAATTGAAATTGTTGCTGACCTAATCTGATCCGACTTTTCGAAGCTTCAAGTTTTCAAAACTAAAATAATATTAGAATTAGATAGCTTTCGAAGTAGATAGAAATCGATATATAATTTGCGAGATTCCGAGTTAAAATGACCAAGTTATGGCCGTTTTAAGTTGGAATTCCGCTTAGGACGCGAATTACGAATTTGAGGTTCATAAAATCGTTTGGATTAGTTAAGTGATGAAATACTTATTAGAGTATTTCTTCCTTTTAGGAGATCCCGAATTCGACGATTCCCTACCACCGGATATTATTACTAGAAGACCGGTGATCCAATGGCCGAGTGAGTTTTCTCCTTGTTTTGTTACCTTGATTGTGATTGTAGTTAGTTGCATTAGAATTATAGGAACAAGATAAAAATCGATATGAATGGGGATGGGATATATGATGAGACTGTGATGAATGTGTGCCAAAGAATACTAAAGCATATCGAAATCCCGATTTGATTGGATAACTGCACCGTTCATATTATTTCTGTTATATGTATGATATTGAATGGTCACTCAAAGAATGTATAAATATTTTTGACCTAAGCAAAAATTAAATTGGTCATGCATCGCATTGGACATATTGCATTTGGTAGCATGCTACTCCTACGCAGGTCGATCGGTATGGTCCGTGGATGATTCGTTTGGATAACGACCCGGTGCCAGAGCTCATTCAGGGGTACTAAGGCGCATGTGGATGCATTCTTGGATGAGCCTAGCCGAGTCGAGTGCTAAGAGCCGAGGGCTTGGGGACTAGATGCGGTCGTGTAGACTCAATACCATTCCTAACCCAAGATACGGAGGGCGTAAATCCGTTCTGTGTGTGGGTTCCGGATACCCATGCATAATTGCTTGCTCACGTGTTTGTTCATGCATAGCATATGATTGATATAACTTGTTTGTTATGGTACGGAATTAAGGGAATTCTCACTAAGCTAGTGTAGCTTATACCCCAATAGTTGTTTAAATGAACAGGTTATCTCAAGAATGCAAGGTGGGAACCGAATTGGTTGAAGTCGGGAATGACTTTGGGATTTCGGCAAGGAATACGAATGGTTGAAGTTATCTGCTAGTTTTATGATTTGTCTTGTAATAGTTTGTGTAGGGAAGTCTGTGGATGAATGTAATTGGAGTTGAATGATTTGTATTTTGAAGTAGTGATTTGTATCTGAAGTATAGTAAATTTGTATTTCCTTTACATTGTTACTCAAGCTATATCAACGTAAAATGTATTACTCCGATGAGTCTCCTCCATGTGTTAGACGCCTTGTACATAGTATGGAAGCCTTCGCGTGACTGAGGTGGTCATTCTTAGGCTTTAATATTGTGTACGGCGGACTGCCACGTTTAGGGGTACCTTCGGGGCGTGACAGTTTCTACCTTAGAAAAAGATGAAGTTATTGTAAAACTCTTATTTACTTCATAAGTCTTTTGTATGTTTGCAAAATCTCTTATAAGTTCCATTAACCCTATATTTTTATTTCTAGAGAAAAACATTTCATCTTAAGAAAACATTTATTTAGTTAAGACAAAACCATTATGTTCATGCATGAATATGAATCATAAGCTATGAAAATATGTAAAGAACATAATAACTTTAAAAGAATAGGCATATAAAGAAAAAATCAAGGTACCCCGGGACTAAGAAAAGACTAGTCCCGAAAAAGGAAAAGAAAAAGAATTGTTTTGACTTGATGACGACAAGTCTAAGACTAGAATGACTAGTCTTAAAATCAACTTGAAATTAAATAAATTGCATTGAAGTAAATAAATTGCATGAAAGGTAAATAAATTGCAAGACTATGAGTTTATATTCTCTAAATAATATATATAGCTATATAGATATATTAGACAGTTATGAACGTAAAAGAAACATAAATGAACATAAAGGAAACATAAATGGACATAAAGGAATTATGATTATGAACAAAAATAAAGTATGAACCTATTGTTACTTTCTTAACCTTCATGGTTTTAGAAAACACACACTAAGTTCATACTAAGTAGATCAACATGAAGAAATCTTGAAGGAACTCTTACCTAAAAGAAGCTAAACTAAGAAGAACTTCTTGAAAGAACTCTTGAGAGATTTTGAGAGAAATTTTGGTATAATAACTTTAGAGAAGAAGTAGTGTGAAAGAAGTGAAGGTATGAGGGGGTATTTATAGGAAAATGTGGGAGATAATTTGTGTTAATTAAATAAATGAAAAACAAAACAAATTGAGGGATAGAGAGAGGGGGCCGTCGCAAATTCTAGGCATGAGGAAGACAAAATTTGATTTTTTATTATTTTGTTAATTAAAAGTAAGAAATGAAAGATGTGAAGTTGTATTGGAAATGAAAATGTGTAAAAAATAGGTGTATGGTTTGTAAGAGTAGGTTGTAAGAAAAAGTAGAGATAGATGAATAGTGTAGAATAGTAGAAAATAGTGTAATGTAAAAGTAGACATTATAATTTAATACCGGTAGTAAGAAAATACGCGTATAAAAGCGATATCTGATATTTTTAGCTACCGAAAAATTACGAAATTGATATTTTTGAAATTTTCATATTTTTACGAGTCTAACGGTATATTCGGAATATTTTTCCTATTCCGGGCTTCCGGACACGTTTTTCAAGAACTATGTCCGATCGGGTTCAAAAGACACTCGAATTCCTTCAATATGATATTTTTATATAACCTATAGCTATTATGAACTATAACAACTAACTTTTCCAACTTCGTTTTCTAGGGCTTGAGCAAACAGCAATGCCGTAGTTAAGCAGTTACGATAAACTAGGGTTTTGGTTGACTTAAGAATCCGTTTGACTTCTGATTAGGGTTTAGGTCCTTAATTTGGATCCGAAAATTCGATTGCGGGGACTTACATAGGGTATCCTTTGGGGAGTGACAATTTCAAATCCTAAAACAAAGCTTCCTATATAATATTAAACCCTACTAATAAGATTTCATAGTAGGTAAAAATCAACATATAAGAAATAATCTAAATAAGAGTTCAACTTTAACAAAATGCAATATGATAACACTTATAGGTAGAAAACGATAATTTAAGGATGAGCCGTTAGGATTGTAAACACAATAAAAACATAAACAAATCCATATTTAACAATCTAGACTCCAAATAAATATTTGGATCAGACTAATGTTTTAGTTAGGGTATTCTTAAGCTATTAGAGCCTGAAACGAAAACTAGCCTATTGAGCTTATAAAACCCTAATCGCGGGAGCTAAATACTCTAAAACAATTAATCGCGTAAACTTTAAACTAAAAGTTAAGCTTAACAACAATCTAGAAGTTTTGTGGAAATTTATAAAAATATTTTTTGACAAAACTCCTAAAATAATTGACATGTTGGTACCCGTTTAGCTTAATAAACTACCCTAAAACTTAGATAATTATCAACTAAACAAAATTTTCTCTTAATTATTGAACAATGACATTTCGGTGCAAATTGAGTCTAATTCATGGCTAGGATCTTCTCATACAAGGAAAGCTGATTTCTTCCTCAAATAATTGACAAATAAGTCAACAAAACACACTTTTTAAACCAATTAAACAAAGCTAAATTTCAACTCATTAAATGCTACAAATTTTGAGTACAAATGCATGAATCATCGGAGGAGAAAGCTGAAGAAAAAACCGTCATATCCTTCTTCTTCTTTCTATTTATAAGTCCATTTATACACATAATAACAAGACTTTAACTCACAACCAAACAACAGCTGGAACGCTCTCAATTTTGTGCTCTTAAACAGCAAACAAAACACACATGGACCACACATAAACAACACAACAAAACCCATCAAAACTCTAGCTTAAGCTTAGATTGAGGAGGAGCAAGGTGAGACAAATTTGTTTTAAGCTGTTTTAAGTGTTGAACTTTAAACTAAATAATATTTCCATTAACCTAGGATCGAAACTGAATCTGGAACCAAGCTCAAAACGTTCATATTAGCCCCAACAAGGTAAGACTCTATAAACCCTAAGTTGCACCACTTTCAATCCAAAAATTTAAGATCATGTATGTTATAGTATTATGAGTTGATATTTGTATAGATTTATCGCATAGAAACATTTAGGAATGTTGTAGAAGTAATTTTACATGTAAAATGGAAAGAAACCGAAGCAGATTGTCGAGGAAGACGATGAACAGTGCTAGCACCGGCACTAAGTCGGCGACGCACTATTCAACACCGGCGACGTCCGTAGGTAGGCCAACGGCCATGATGCCGGCATACAAGTCTAGACGAAGTCCATTTTGTCCGATTAGAATTTTACTTTATATATATGTGAAATAAAAATAAATGAATAAATAAATATAATTACAAAAAAAATTATTATTATTGTTGTTGTTGTTGTTGTTTTTGTTGTTGTTGTTGTTGTTATTATTATTGTTGTTGTTGTTGTTGTTGTTATTAAATAATAGTATTATTATTGTTATTATAAAAGTATGTTTAAATTCAATATTTCTAATAATACTAATATTGTGGTATTTAGGATTACTACTACAAACCCTAAATTGGAAAGTCAACTGGAAACCTTAAGTCAACAAATTCCCAAGAAACCCTAGCAGTTTAGATTTGACAACCTCGTGTTCCTAAACCAAGAAGTCGAAATATGGTTGAAAAGTGTAGATTGGTTTGTAATAATATTAAGGTGCTTAAAAATATCAGATTAGTAAATTTTCAACCTATTTCGAACCTGATTGGATATAGACTTTGAGGAGCGTGTCCCAGGGCTCGATATATTATGTTATTAGTACCGTTAGAGTCGTAATTTCATAAGATTTCCAAATATATTTGTTATATAATTTTTCGGATTATAAAAGTTACGGTTATAGCATTTTTATCGTATTTTCATTACTACTGGTACTTTAATCATCTAATCTACTTTTTTTATTTCTAATCAACTATTCATCAAGTACAACTACCCATACCCTATTTCTTATATTCTTACATCTTATTTCTTACAATTTACTTTTCTAATACAACTTTACTACTTAAATTACTTATTTAAATTTGAAACTTACACAACATAACACACATCTCTCTCTCTCTCTCCCATACTCTCCAAAACTGGTGCCCCTATGCCCTCCCCTTCTCTCCAATTTTGTTTTATTTTTCTTTTATTAAATTAAAGCAAACCCTAATCTCATTTTCTATAAATACCCCTTTATGTCTTCACCATTTCACTTTCTTTCTTTCTTCATTTTCACTTTTGGAAAGATTTACAAAGCTCTCTCCTTCTCTCTCCCTCATTGTCGTGACACGCACCACACACACACAATCTCACAAGTTTCTTTTTCCTTCAAGTGTATCTAGCTCCACATATCTAATAGGTAATAGATCTATACTTTACCACCTTAAAAACATGTAATGGTAAGATCATCCATGTGTGATTCCACTCAAAAATCCCCATGAGCTTTAACTTAGGGATGTGGAAATACTTGAACATGAGATCTTTGCCATCACAATGTTATAGATCTTATTATTTATGTTGCCTTGCTATTATTTTCCTTTATCATTAAGTTATGTTGTTATTATTAATGTTTTGTGTCACGCCCCAGAGGGTATCCTAAACGTGGCAGTCCGCCGCATATAATATTAAAGCTAATGAATGACAACTTTAGTCATGCAGGAGCTTCGATATCATGTGCAAGGCGTGCTTCCAAGATATTAGGAGACTCACAGGGGTATCATATTTAAGTAGATAATAAAAGCAAGCAAGAACTTATATAAATAAACATGAAATCTGCATTTAAATAACAAACTCTCACATCATCTTAGGGGCATTCCCTTATCTTAAAAATCGTCCATTAACAAAGTAAACATAACTATAGTATAAGCCTACTATAGACATTTTCTTAGAAGTCTATGTTCAAAACTAAATACATATAACTCTCTCAAAAATTCCTAGTAGCTTTGGCTCATACCTAGCATACGAGGCTCCTCGGTGCCAGACAAAGGTAATCATACTGTAACAAAAAGCTATAGAGGTATAAGCAAATCTAGCTTAGTGAGACAATTTCCATCTACAAGACATTTTCATAAATCAAACAAGTACTTAAACAATCATATGAAAATGCACCAAACATATGAGCAAACAAAATACACAAGATTAACTGAAAATCATGTGTAGCATGGATTTTACGCCCTCCATATCAGGGGTTGGGAGGTTACAAGCCCCTACAACCATCATAACTTGTAGATTTGCTAGCTCCTGCTTGCCCTGTAGACTTTTCGGCTCCTACTGGCCCATGTAGATTTTCTGGCTCCTACTAGCCACCACTACTACTTCTTCGTTTCCCCATATGAAGAGTTTCCCCATATGAAGAATAGTAGTGAAACAAATGTGACTCACAAATATGATATGCATGAATTATTTTCAATATAAGGTTATTTCATCCTCGTTAAATTCAAGTTTAAAGGTGATCAAATCAATATTCATCATATCAATGCAAGAATCACAATTAATTATCAATTTCTCTTTCTATATTCTTAACTTATATTCAACCAATCATAAATTCAAATCACACAATAATTTTATCTTTTCCTTATCTTCTAGTGCTTCACCTACAAGCACACACAAGGAAATGTAACTTAGTAAAGGATTAACTCACTCCATATCAGTGGTTTCCTAATCGAAGTAGTCTTCCGGGAAAGTGATCTCGGTTCCTCCTTCACCTAGACAAGATGAAATACCCACAATGAGTTTTTCATAGAATTTCTATTCTTGAAAACTCCAAATTTATCTTAAAATCGCGGTAAAATCGGATTGGAGGAAATTCCAACTTAAAATGGCCATAACTTGCTCATTTTAACTCGGAATTTCGCATATTATATACTGTTTTCTACCTATTTGAAAAGATCTATCTATTTCTAAAACTATTTTCATCAAACTAAGTCATTTAGGTTCCAAAAAAGAGGTGACCAGATTCACTACGAATTTTTACAATATTGAATTCCTTCTTTTAACAAAAGCTCATTTGAAGAGATAGATATTATAATAGTTTGTAAAACCTTTGAAATGCATATATATATATATATATATATATTTATTGACTCATATCAATGTTATGAAATTAATGAAGTTGTCTCAAGCCATAAATTTTTGTAAAGTAAGGTCTTCTAAGAAAAGTGGAACTTTTGAAAACTCTTCTTATTTAGAGAATATGTCAAGTTATGAGAAAATTCCTTTCCTCTAAATTTTCAAAGAATGATTTTATTTCCTTTGTTTCTAATACTACAATTATATCTTCATAGAAAATAATTTCCTTATTTCCTAAAATTATTTAATTTTCATGAAAGGAATTTCTGTACTTGATGAAATGTGAAGTTTTAGCAAAACTTTTGTTTACTCCAAAAAGTTCTTTCTATGTCATAAAAATTCCTATGAACTCCTCTAAGTTTGTTAAGATGACTTTTAGTTTTAGAAAAATTATTTCCTATTTTTATTTCTAGAAAAAAATCTTTATTTTAAGAAAACATTTCCACATTTATTTTTGTTGGGACAAGAATCATTATGTTCATGCATGAATATGAATCATAGAGTTATGAAAACATAAAGAATCATAATAACTTAAAAGAATAAGCTAATAAAGAAATAAATCAAGTATTGGAACCTTAGCTTCATCAAGGTATCCTAGAACTGAGAATAGACTAGTCCCATAAAGAAAAAGAAAATGTTTTGACTTGATAAGGACAAGTCTAAAACTAGAACTTGAAAAACAACATGAAAGTAAATAAATTGCAAGAAAGATAAATAAAATGCAAAACAAATGAGCTTATATGCTCTAAAACATATATATATAATATATAGCTACATAGATATATTTAGTAACATATATATATATATATATAAGCAACATAAAAGAAATTAGATCATGAAAAAAAAAAAACAAAGTATGAACCTATTGTTGCTTTTTTTAACCTTCATGGTTTAGAAAACACACACTAAGCTCATACTAAGTAAATGAACATAAAGAAGACTTGAAGAATGTTTACCTAAGAGAACTAAACTTGAGAGTGCATTGGGAGAGAATTCTTGTAGAGAATTTTAGAGAGTAACTTCGTGTATGGAAGGTGTGAAAGAAGTGGAAGGAAGAGGGGATATTTATAAGAAAATATGGGAGGTTAATTGTGTTAATTAAATACATGAAAATAAAACAAATTGGAGGAAAAAGAAGAGGGGGGCGGCACTACTTGAGTGAGAGAGAGGAAGTGAATTTTATTTTTTTGTATTTTTGTTAATGAAAAGTAAGATATGAAAGATGTGAAGTTGTATTGGAAATGAAAATTGTAAGAAATAGAGATATAGGTTGTAAGAGTAAGTTGTAAGAAAAAGTAAAGATAGATGAATAGTATAAAATAGTAGAAAATAGTATAATGTAAAGTAGACATGACAATTTAAGTACCGGTAGTAAGAAAATACGCGTATAATTATGATATATGATATTTTTAGTTACCGAAATATTATGAAATTGATATTTTTGAAAATCTTATATTTTTACGAGTCTAATGGTATATTTGAAATATTTTTACTAATCCCAGCTCCGGGACACGCTGTTCAAGAACTGTGTCAGGTTGTGCTCAAAACGAATCGCGGTTAGACTAATTTGATATTTTTAAGCTTTCTTAGGTTATTACGAACTATTCTACATACTAAACTCTTGCTAACTTTCCTAGGATTGCTTAAACGGAAATGCCAGACCTGAACGGTTGCAAAAGACTAAGGTTTTTTTGACTTTGGGATTCTAGTTGACTTTTTAATTAGGTTTTAAGCTTAAATTAATCTCAAAACTTTAGGGGTTTACAACCTACCCCCCTTAAAGAAAGTTTTGTCCTCAAAACTTGAAGTTCATGCTTAATTCCTCAAAAAACTTTGGATGCTTCTGGCGTATGTCACTTTCGGCCTCCCAGGTTGCTTCTTCATGTGAGAGATTTCTCCACAGAACCTTCACATACTTGATCTCCTTGTTCCGAAGCTTTTGCACCTTATGATCTAGGATCTGAATCGGGTGCTCCTCGTAGTGAGATTTTCTTTTAATTGGACTGGTTCTAGCTCTATGAGTCTACTAGGATCTTGTTACACCTCAAAGGGTACCCAAAACGCGACAATCCACCACACTCGATATTTAAAGTTAAGTATGACAACCTTAGTCGTCCCATAAGTTTACATATCAGGTTTAAGGTGTACTTGCACAACTTTTAGGATCACACTTTGAATCGAATAGTCTAAAGAAGGTGTACATTGGCATTAAGAATAGAAATCACAATGGTATAAATAAGTTAAGTCTTTACAAAAAAGCTATAACTATAATTTTTATGACACGAAAAATTATAAAACATATATTTTTGAAATCCTTATAAAATTTCGGTTCTAATGAGATTCCAGAATATTTTTCTGAGTTTCTAGCTCCGGGGCTCGCTTTTCCGTAATGGAGCTCGGGAAGGCCTGAAATAGAAAATTTCTCGAAATCAAAACTTTGTATGGTTTGAAATATACTGTAAAACAATAATCCACGTTAAATTATTCTATAGAGGTTCTTTTGTATAGAAATCGAAGAAAATCCGGACCTAGGGTTCCTAGGTTGCTAGTACTAATCCTATTTAGGGTTTTGATTTCCGATTTATGAAGTTTACTCAGTTACTAAGAAAATTGGGGTTTGTAGATCTGGCACATGCTTTCGTAAAACCGATACGTGAAATACATTATGAATCCCTGATAGGTTAGGTGGTAGGGCCAGACGATAGACAAGATCTCCTACTCTTTCGAGCACTTCAAAAGACCCAATATATCGTGGGCTCAACTTTCCTTGTCCTCGAACTCTGTGAATACTCTTGATGGGGTTTATCTTCAAATACACATGGTCTCCAACCTCAAACTCGAGTACTCGTCTTTTCATATCTGCCTAACTTTTCCGTCAATCTTGTGCTTTCTTCATCTTGTGTCGAATGACTGTCACCTTATCAGCCGCATCCTTTATCAAGTCGGGTCCAATACTCAACTTCTCTATATCGTCCTAAAATAAAAATGACCGACACCGTCTTCCATACAACGCTTCATAAGGTGGCATCTGGATTGTGGAGTGGTAGCTGTTGTTGTAGGCAAACTCTACCAATGGTAGGTGTGCGTCCCAACTACCCTTGAACTCTATCACATAGGCTCGCAATATATCTTCCAAAGTTTGTATCATCCTCTCCGACTGACCATCTGTTTGGGGGTGATAAGCAGTAGTACTAAAGTGTAGCTTTGTTCCCATGCATTTTTGCGAGCTTGTCCAAAATTTAGACATAAACCTTGGATCTCGGTCGGAGACTATTCCAACGGGCACTCCATGCAAGCGTACTATTTCCCTTATGTATATTCTTGCCAACTTATCCATAGAGTATGTCATGTTGATTGGAAGGAAGTGTGCTGTCTTTGTCAATTGGTCCACTATGACCCAAATAGCATCATACTCTGCAGGTGTTCTTGGTAATCCACACACAAAATCCATCGTGATTTGATCCCATTTCCATTCGGGAATCGACAGGGGTTTCAAAAGTCCTCCAGGTTTTTAGTGTTCCACCTTCACTTGTTGGCATGTGAGACATTTCATCACAAATCGGCTACGTCTCTCTTCATACCATTCCACTAATAGTGGCTCTTCAGGTCCTAATATATTTTAGGTCCTCCTAGATGCATGGTATATCCTGAATGGTGTGCTTCATTTATGATTTCCTTCCTCATATCCTCATCATCTGAAACACATAATCTTCCTTTCATTCTCACCACTTCATCTTCATCTATCGTAAATCGTGTGTTTTCCTTCTCGTACTTCTCCCTTAATCTTCTGAATCGCTTCGTCATATCGTTGGGCTTCTTTGATTCTTTCCACTAAGGCGGGTTCCATAACTAGGCTGGCAATTTCTGCTTCCACATTTTGCCCTATGAACTCAATACTCATCCTTTCAAATTCCTTGATTAGCTCCTTCTTGTCTGTGAGCAAAGCAGCTACTTCCCCATAATTCTTCCTACTCAAGGCATCTGCGACTGCGTTTACTCATCCAAGGCAATAGTTTATTCCAATATCATAATCGTTGATGAGTTCTAACCATCTCTGTTGCTGCATATTCAGCTCTTTTTGCATGAATAGATACTTGAGACTCTTATGGTCGGTGTAGATTTCACACCTTTGTCCATACAAGTAATGTCTTCACAACTTAAGTGCAAACACAACAACGGCTAACTCCAGATCATGAGTAGGATAATTCTTTTCATGAGTCCTAAGTTGTGGTAGGCATAAGCAATTACCTTTCTATCTTGCATTAACACACATCCAAGGCCATTTCTAGAAGCATCACTGTGCACTATGTAAGGTTTCTTGAGGTCTGGTAGAACCAAAATTGGGGCAGAGACAAGCCTTTTCTTTAATTTCTGGAAACCTTGTTCTCTCTTATCTATCCAAATGAACTTCTCATCCTTCCGAGTTTACTACGTTAGGGATTTGGCTATGGTAGAAAACTTCTTCACAAATTTTCTATAATATTCAGCCAATCCGAGAAAACTTCCCACTTCAGTAATAGTCTTGGGCTGTTTCCAATCCATCACTGCCTTGATCTTCTTAGGGTCTACCGATATTCCCTCTCCAGATATGAGATGTCCTAGGAAAAATATCCTATCCAACAAAAAATCACACTTAGATAGCTTGGCGTACAACTTATGCTTACGCAAAGTCTGTAATACCATTCTTAAGTGTTCCTCATGTTGCTCTCGTGTCTTAGAGTAGATCAGAATATCATCTATAAAGACCATCACACACTTATCCAACAAAGGTTTGTATACTCGATTCATGAGGTCCATGAAAGCTGCTAGTGCGTTGGTTAAACCGAAAGGCATTACCAGAAACTCGTGATGTCCGTAGCGAGTTTTGAAAGCCGTCTTGGGTACATCCTCAGGTTTAATCCTCAACTGGTGATATCCTGATCGTAGATCGATTCTTGAAAAGACACTAGCTCCTTGAAGCTGATCAAAAAGATCATCTATCCTTAGGAGGGGATACTTATTCTTGATAGTGACTTTATTGAGCTCTCTATAATCGATGCACAAATGCATTGAACCATCCTTCTTTTTCACGAACAACACTGGTGCTTCCTAGGGTGATACACTTGGTCTAATGAAACCTTGGTTTAACAAGTCTTGCAACTAAGTCTTCAGCTCCTTCAACTCTACTAGTGCCATTCGGTAGGGTGCCTTTGATAGTGTTTACCAATAGTTCGATTTCGAAATTAATTTCCCTCTTAGGTGGTAATCTAGGCAATCCGTCAGGAAATACATCTGGAAATTCCTTAACTACGTGTATGGATTCTAACTTAGGTTTCTCCTCTTTATTCTCTTCTTCATCCATGTTACTTAACTTGATTTCTTCATCATCCATTAACTCAAATGAGCTCAACTTCACCGTAGATTCTCCTTTAAATACTATTTCACACCCATCCTGATCTTTAAACTTCACCTCTTTGTGTCTACAATCCACTAGAGCCTTAACAGATGTCAACCAACTCATTCCTAAGATCACTTCGTATTTGCTCATTTCCAAGATTATTAGGTCACACTTAGTGTGACATCCTTGTATTTCCATGGGACAATCTTTAGCATTTCCTTAGTTGTTACTATGCTTCCGATGGGGGTCTTAACTCGAAAACCGGCAGCGATAGTATCTATGGGTAAACCAGATTGTTTAGCCAGGCTAATGGTGATAAAGAAATGCGTAGCTCCTATGTCAAACAAAGCATAATCGGTTTGGTTAGCTATGTGTATGTAACCTGCACCCGAATTTTTATACTAATCATGAAACTGGTATACTTAAGCTCTTTGCTGGTATGAAACTTTATACTTCTAGTATTAAGAATTTAATGTAGGGTATTTAATAACTTGCATCAAAGGTAAAGGAGTTTCTGATTCTAACCTATCACTAGTCCAAAACCTGAGCCACAATCTCCATCCATGGTGGCTAACTCAGCTCCTTCATCGTCGGACTCTTCACACACCCATTGCCTTCCAAGTTGTAAATTCTCATCCCATGGACGGCTGCTCCAAAACGGCTCGAGTTGTTTCCTCCACTTCCATTCTTCGCCGATGTAGCTCCTCCCATTGAACCAAATGGTCTAGCTAGGGCATTCTTTCTCTGTGGGCATTTATTGGCGAAGTGCTCAGTTTGCTTGCATATAAAGCAAACGGTGGAAGCCTTCTTTGGGTAGTCATTGATCTTGTGGCTTGGGTCTCCACAAAAAAAGCATTTGTGTTGAAGCAAGGGGAACCTCTTCGGATAATGTTCCTCTTTACATTTCTAGCATGTCACTTTGACCTTTGATACCTCCTTATTACCACTAGCACTTCTTCTGTAACTATTGGAGAGTTTAAACTTCTTGTTCTGAAAATTGGGACTGTAACTATATTGAGTCCTCTTTCCGAACACAAAGGTTCTCTTTTCAGGTGCTTTACTTTTTCTCTTCTTGGCTCCTTCTATAATGCGAGCCCTTTTAACCAATTCACGAAGCGTTCTTAGATCCAATTCCTCTAGACGCATCCTCAAGTCCTCGTCCAGGCCACTCAGGAAGACTTGCCTCTTTACCTCTTCACTATGCCTAAAGGATTTCGGTGCATACTGGAGTAGACGACTAAACTCAGTCTCGTATTGTTGCATTGTCCTTCCTTTATGAGATATGTGAAGGAAATCTCTACTGTATTGTACCCTCAAACTTCGAGGAGAATAATTCTCTAAAAACTCCCTTCTAAAGGTTGCCCAGGTCACTAGTGGTAGCAATTCTCTACTTTTAGATTCCCACCACACTCTAGCGTTGAATCTTAACATATAAGTGCCATAATCCAAACGAAGGTGATGGGGCACTTCATATGCAGCAAACGATCTTTCTATCTATGCTAGCCAATCCTCTGCTTCATCTGACTTTTCGAAATTCCCATCAAAGTATCGATTACTTTTGATGAAGTAAGGCAAGGAACTTTGGTAAGGTTGAGGTGGCGGTGGTGCTGGTAAAGGAATACTCTGAGATTCAGCTTTTGGTGATGTTGGTGCCTCAACTGTTGCTTCTACTACATTCGCGACTGGTGGTGGCATGTTCTGTGCATGTTGCATAAAGTTATTGATTAGACCAGCTAGTAGGTTGATCGCAGCCCAAACATCGCCTTGTTGGTTTTGTGGGAGATTTGGTGGTGCCGTTTGTTGGCCTGCTGGTGGATTTTCTGACTCAGCTGGGACATTATTAGATGCGCGACGTTCATGTCTCCTACCTCTCCTACCTCATCTGTTAATTATTCTTAGTTTTAGACTTTCTTAAATCTTTATAAGGGGAAAAGATCGGAAATATCGGAAATTTGCACAAGAAACATTTAAGGCAATCAAATAAAAAATCTTTAAATCAAACATAAGGTACTTCTCATTAAAACAAAAGAGGGTGATAACCCTTACATAGTCTTGAGAAGGTCAAAACCGTTCTCAGCAAAAGATAGTTGTCCAATAAAGGAAATACTTAAAGCAAGAATATTCCTGCATTACAAGTAAGGATATGCCTGTCCTAATCCTAAGAAAAAAGCTTTGTTGGATTCGTCGGGGTTGTACTCATCTCCTTCACTTCTTCCTTCCTCAATCTTTGTCATGCCCCAAAGGATGCCCTAAATGTGGCAGTCCGCCGTAGACAATATTAAAGCCTAAGAATGACCACCTCAGTCACGTAAAGGCTTCCATACTATGTACAAGGCATCTAACACATGGAGGAGACTCATCGGAGTAATACATTTTACGTTGATATAACTTGATAAACAATGTAAAGGAAATACAATTCACTATACTACAGATACAAATCACTATACTTCATAATACAAATCATTAAACTTCAATTACATTCATCCACAATCTTCCCTACATAAACTGTTACAAGGCAGATTATAAAACTAGCTGATAACTTCAAACATTCTTATATCTTACCGGAATCCTGAAGTCATTCTCGACTTTAACCATTACGGTTCCCACTTAGCATTCTTGAGACAACCTGTTCATTTAAACAACTGTTGGGGTATAAGCTACACTAGCTTAGTGAGAATTCCCTTAATTCTATACCATAACAAGCAAGTTATAATCAATCATATGCTATGCATGAACAAACACGTGAGCAAGCAATTATGCATGGGCATCCGGAACCCACACACAGAACGGATTTACGCCCTCCATATCTTGGGTTAGGAATGGTATTGAAGTCTACACGACAATTGCTATTCCCCAAGCCCTCAGCTCTTAGCACTCAACTCGGCTAGTGTCACGCCCCGTAGGGTATCCTAAACGTAACAGTCCACCACATACTAAGTAAGACTTTCGAGTTCCCTACCCGGGGCCTTCGAAGGTCTTAAATAGATGTAAAGCGTTCCTTTACGATAATAGAATACTTCAACAAATGGAGTTAAACAGTTTAACGAGGCATTCATTAGCCATAGATAATAAATCAAAACGCATAATGTTAAAGTTTACAAATCTAAGGGGCATTCCCCCGCAAAAGAATAAAATCTATTACAGTCATCCAGAGTCCTTAGTTTCCAATGGAAGTCTATACAAAAAGGAATGAATTAAACTTCTACGGGAAACTCCTATCTCCGGTACCTGCGCTGTAGCTGTCTTGGCCTAAGCCATATAAAGTCGTGCTGCAAAAGATAGAAACTATAGGGCGTAAGCTAACTAGCTTAGTGAGCATTACTTCCATAACGCAATTAACATACTTCAGTCAACAAGTAATTATTCAGGCAAGTGTATGCATCAAACAAATGAATTTAGCAAACATATGACCAACCGGAAATCATATGTGGATGGACTTGCGCCCTCCATCCCGGGTTAGCAGATTAACGAATCCTGCGGTACGACGCCGTTTAAGCTCACGGTCAACTAATAATAATTCGTTTTATGGATCATCGATTAACCAACAAGTCGTTTTATGGATCACGATTAACCAACAATGTGAATGCTCCAACCCCATGTGACATGAATGATTCAGTTTATAGTCGGAAGTCGAATAGTCATTAATTCAATTCTTTTAAGTGACCAACAATATTCGCAGACATTCATCATAAGATACTAGTAAAGCAGTCAATATCTTAACACCCGGTTTCGATATACCTTAACTCCATTTCACATATCAACATCAAACATAAATAATTCCCATATCCCAGCATGCTTATACAATTTCTTTTATCTTTGCCTACATCACTAATGCCACTACATTACAATCATAAACATTAATTGAGAGTGGAAGTAAACTCACTCGGCCATGGGACACCAAACTTCTTAATAATAATAATCGGGAGGTAGAGTGTCGTCCTGCTCGGAATCACCTACCAATCAAGAATAATCCTAATGAGATTCTTACCATGTAATTAAATCAAACTATATATATCTAGACTAGTTGAATTCGGATTTCTCGCTATTTGGAAGTCCCGACTTAAAACGGCCATAACTTGGTCATTTTAACTTGGAATTTCGCAAACTTTATATCGATATTCATCTACTTCGAAAGATCTATCTATTTGAAGTATTAAATCCATGTTTTGAAAATAATAGGGTCACGGAACAGTGGGATCAGTTATGTTCCGCAATTGATCCAACTTTGAAAATGTGCTTTGCTTTTGATAAGAAATGTTTCTAGTTGGTGATTCATGCATGAATGATTTGGGAATGAACTACTAATGTGTATGCTATGTAATGAACTCAATATGTGCATAGTCATGATGATTTTTGTAGTAATAAACTCTTAGGAACTCCTAAGTGTTGGGGAAAGTCTCATAAGGACTAATTCTAAGAAGTTATTTTCCCACATTAAACTCCTTAGGGTTTCTTTGGTTTTTAATCTTGAAATCTATTTATTATTTAACTAAAAATAGGTTCTCAAAGTCTATAATAGTCATGGCCTCCATTCATGCATAAAAATTCACATTTTTCATTTGGTAAACATGTTTTCGAATAAGCTATTTGTAAAAATCCGAATTTTCCAAATTTCTTTTCTTACATTTTTCTTAAGGGAAATTGTCTAATGCATTAAAAATTGGAGCTTCAATGTATACATTATCTAAGGACTTCATTTAGCTTATAAAACATCCATTTTAGACTTAAATACTAAGTGTTTATTTAGGCATTACACAAAGTTACGAATTTGACTACAATTTAAAGTCAACATTTTTCATTCTAACTTCACCTCTTGTTTTCCTTATTTTTATTATGCCTAAACTCATCTAAACTCATGAAAATAATTCCTTCAACATGTCTATTACACATACCCTCATTTTTCTTATGAAATATAAGTTTAAAGTTGATTTTGGGGGTCTTTAAGGTAGGGTTTCCATTTCATCCGAATTTTCAACTTTTCATATCTACAAAGCCCTTCCTTTTTCAATGTTCTTGCCTTCTATATGTGAGATATACTATCTAACATCTCTATACATGAACAAGACTTCATTTTATGATCATCAAGCATATAAACAAAATGAACCTATGATCATGCATGTACATAAAGTGGTGAATGTCTAAACCTTAGATCTACTATATATGATGTATATAACATGGATCTCATGGCATGAACAACAATATAAATACAAGATCACTACTTTATATGCATGAACATTATGAAATCTTAACAAAACACATCTAAACACTAGATCCATGTCTTGTGATGGCTTGACATTCTTGTTCATGCATTTCCATGTCCCTAGCATGAGCATCATGGGGTTTTATGAGGAAATACACAAGATATGGTTTGCCATGAAGAACTAGGAAAAACAAGGCTTGAATCAACATACCAAAGGAGTCTTGAAGTGAAAAAGAGAAGGAACAAAGTTGGAAATGAGAGGGAATGGGGAAGGGAGTGCTCGGCAATGAGGAGGAGAGAAGAGAGGTTTTGATCTCTTTTTCCAATTTTGAAAAGAGAAGAAATGAAGAGAGAGAGAGAAATTTAGTATATATCAAATGTATTAGGGTTTAGTTTAAAAAAGAGTAAAATAATAATTGAGAGGGAAATTAGAGGGGGAGGGCGCCGGCCATCTGCATGTGTGTGTGTGTGTGTGTTTAAAATTTGATTTTTTGTAATTTAGTAAATGAAATTGTAATAAATGTAATAATTATTTAAGAGACAAATTTCTTGGAAAAGAAAATTGAAATGAGTAGTTGTAAGGATGTAAGAATAGGGTATGGGTAGTGTGTAGTGTAGGTTGTACTTGTGAATAGTAGACAAGACATCTACTTTACCGGTTGTTCCGAAAACACGGGAAAAGCTATAACTGTAATTTTATAGCTCGGAAAATTATGAAATTGATATTTTTGGAATCCTTATAAAATTACGGTTCTAATGAATATTCCGGAATATTTTTCTGAATCCGTGGCCCGGGGCACGCTTTTCCGTAATTGGGCTCGGGAAGGCCCGGAATTGAAAAATTCCCGAATTTAAAACTTTCAAAGGTTTGAAATGTACTTTGGAACAACAATTCAATTCATTTACTCCATAATATTTATTTTACTATGAAACCGAAGGAAAGCCGGATTTAGGGTTCCTAGGCCATTCACTAAACTCAATCTGATCGGATTAGGGTTTCGTTTCCAACTCCTGGGGTTTTCTAGCTACTGAGAATTTCCGGGGTTTACAACCTCCCCACCTTAAATAAAGTTTTGTCCTCAAAACGGAACTGACGTACCTTGTCCTTCAAATATCTCGGGGTACTTTCTCCGGATTTCATCTCCGCTTCCCAGGTTGCTTCTTCAAAGGCATGATTCCTCCATAACACTTTCACGTAGTGAATGTCTTTGTTTCGTAGCCTTTGAGTTTTCTTATCCAATATCTTTACTGGGTGTTCTTCATATGTCAGGTTTTCCTTCAACTGGATTGGTTCCAATTCCAGAATCCTCTCTGGGTCGGCAACATATCTCCTCAAAACTGACACATGAACACATTGTGAATCCCGGACAAATTAGGTGGTAGGGCTAGCCGATACGCCAGGTCTCCGACTCTTTCTAAGATCTCAAAAGGTCCAATGTATCTCGGGCTTAACTTCCCTTGGGTACGCATCCTCTTGATACTTTTAATCGGGTTTATCTTCAGGTACACATGATCACCCACTTTAAATTCAAGCTCCCGTCTTTTCAAGTCTGCCCAGCTCTTTTGTCGATCCTGGGCTTCCTTCATTTTCCGCTGAATCAACCTCACCTTATCCGCGGCTTCCTGTACCAATTCCGGCCCAATTGCTACCTTTTCCACCTCATCCCAAAACAAAGGGGACCTACAACGCCGTCCATACAAAGCTTCATACGGGGCATCTGGATAGTGGAGTGATAGCTGTTATTATAGGCAAACTCGATAGGTGTACATGACTATCCCAATTCCCTTTGAATTCCAGGGCACACGCCCTTAACATGTCTTCAAGAGTTTGGATCGTCCGCTCAGACTGTCCGTCGGTCTGGGGATGGTAAGCCGTACTGAAATGCAATTTAGTACCCAAGCTCTTCTGCAAGCTCATCCAAAACTTGGATACAAATCTCAGGTCTCTATCGGAAATGCATCCGATCTTGTATAATAACCGATAAAACCGACTTCACCCATATTGCATCACAACCCGATGGAGTCTTGGGAAAGCCACAAACAAAATCCATGGATATTTGATCCCACTTCCATTCAGGAATGGGTAAGGGCTTTAGCAATCCGCCCGGTCTCTGGTGCTCTACCTTCACCTGTTGGCATACTGCGCACTTCATACATAATCTGCCACATCTCCTTCATCCCATTCCACCAATAGCAACTTTTCAAATCTGGTACATTTTGGTGCCTCCCGGATGCATGGTATACCCGGAGTTATGTGCCTCTCATTATTTCCTTCTTCAACTCCTCATCCTCTGGTACGCACAGCCTTCCGTTCATCCGGATCACGTCTTCCTCATCCACGGCAAAGTCAAGGTACTTTCCCGCTTGGGTTTCCCTTTTTATCTTTTGTATCACTTCGTCATACCTTGTGCTTCTTTGATTCTTTCCACGAGGGTTGGTTCCAGCACCAAGTTAGATATCTCAGCTCAGCACTTCGATCTATGAACTCGATCCTTAATTTCTCAAATTCCTTAATCAACTCCTTCTGGCTTGTAATCAAAGCGGCTACCTCCCGTGATTCTTCCGACTTAGGGCGTCCGCGACTGCATTTACTCTCCTGGACAGTAATTTATCCCCAGGTCATAATCTTTTATTAATTCCAGCCACCTCCTTTGCCGCATGTTCAACTCCTTCTGTGTGAACAGGTATTTAAGGCTTTTATGATCTGTGTATATCTCACACCGTTGTCCATACAGATAATGTCGCCATAACTTCAAGGCAAAGACAACTGCAGCTAGCTCCAAATCATGCGTAGGGTAATTCTGCTCATGCGGTCTCAATTGCCGAGAAGCATACGCAATGACCTTCCGTTCTTGCATCAAGACGCATCCAAGACCATTTCTCGAAGCATCACTATGTACCGTGTAAGACTTTTCCGGATCTGGTAAAACCAAAATCGGTGCCGAGACCAGTCGTCGCTTTAGTTCCTGAAAACTTTGTTCTCTCTTGTCTGTCCAAATGAATTTTTCGTTCTTTTGAGTCAATTGAGTCACGGCTTAGCTATCTTTGAAAAATCCTTCACAAATTTGCGATAGTAGCCAGCCAATCCCAAGAAACTCCTCACTTCAGTAACTGTTTGTGGTGGCTTCCAATCCACTATCGCCTTGATCTTTTCGGGATCAACTGATATCCCATCACCCGTTACCACATGTCCGAGGAAGGATATCCTGTCTAACCAAAAGTCACACTTGGACAGCTTGGCGTACAGCTTGTTATCTCGTAAGGTTTGCAATGCCAAACGGAGATGCTCCTCATGTTGCTCCTGGTCTTTGAATATATGAGGATGTCGTCTATAAAGACTATCACACATTTATCCAAAAGCGGCTTATAGACTCTATTCATTAAGTCCATAAATGCAGCCGGTGCATTAGTCAGTCCAAATGACATTACCAAAACTCGTAGTGCCCATAACGAGTACGAAAAGCTGTCTTAGGCACATCCTCAGGCTTAATCCTTAGCTGATGATACCCCGAACGTAAGTCAATACGTGAGAACACACAAGCTCCTTGCAGCTGGTCAAACAAATCATCGATTCTTGGTAAGGGATATCGATTTTTGACAGTCACCTTATTCAATTCCCGGTAGTCGATACACAACCTCATCGATCCGTCCTTCTTCTTCACAAACAAGAGGTGCGCCCCATGGCGATACACTTGGTCTTATAAATTTCTGGTCCAGAAGCTCTTGTAACTGCGTCTTTAGCTCCTTCAACTCAGCCGGTGCCATCCGGTATGGCGCTTTAGATATGGTTCGGTATTTGGAGCCAACACAATCTCAAAGTCGATCTCTCTTCTTGGCGGTAATCCCGGCAAAATTTCTGGGAACACATCCAAGTATTCATTCACCACTGGAATATTCTTTTCCTCACGGTTTTCCCCTTCATCCAAGACCCTCAATCGGTATCATCTCATCCTCCATCATCAACTCGAACGAGCTTAGATCAATCCTTCTTGGGACTAAGGCCTCTCCCATAAATTCTACTTTTTCTCCCGATTGATCATAAAAACATACAGTCCTCTTTGGCAATCCACTATTGCCTTTACTTACTTAGCCAATTCATCCCGAGGATAACTTCGTATTTATTCATTTCCAGCACAATTAGATCACTTTTGGAGTGGTGATCATGGATTTCCAATGGACAGTCTTTTATCAGATCTCGGGTGACACCACACTCCCCGTGGGGGTCTTAATCCTCAAGCTAACCGTGGTTGTGGCTATGGCAATCCGAGTCGGTTGGCCAAACTATAGGTGATGAACGAGTGGGTCGCTCCCGTGTCAAACAAGCATAGGCTTCCACGCTATTTACTTGTATGTGTCCTGAGGTCAACAAACACCCATCACATATGAACCTTAAAATATTCTTAAGGCTATCCACATAGGGTCTCTACTTCCAGCTTTCCATATATACAATTTCATTTAAACAATAAATCAATTTAAACAACTTAATTTCAACTTAGGAGGGTTTCTGTTACTAACCTGTCACCAGGCCACCATCAGTACTCTCGCTTGATCCAAAGCTGCCAACTCTACGTCCTCATCTTCGTCTTCTTCCACCATCCATTGGCCTTCAAATTGTACAGCCTCATCCCGTGCATCGCGGAAGCTGCTCGACTTCCGCTCTTGTTACCAGACCTCAAGGGGTTGGTATTACTCGAGGCTCCGAAGGGTCGGGTGGCCACGCTCTTTCGTTGTGAACTCGGAAGCTAAGTGCCCTTTTTCCTTGCAAATGAAGCAAGTTACTGCCAGTTTCTTCGGGCGTAAAAACCATGTGGCCAGCATCGCCACAAAAATAGCACTTGTTCCTCAACTGCGGGCATTGCCTAGGTGCATGTGTCCCCTTACATTTCCAACATGTAACATTGGTCTTGAACTGAGTCGGCTTGCTGCTAGACTCCTCTTTAAACCCTTGGTACGGCCTGTACCGTTTACCTTTGAACCCTGAGCTCGAGGCATCAAACGGCCTCTTCCCGAATACTCTCTTTTCGGGCTCCTGATACTTCCTTTTTCTAGCTCCTTCAATGACCCGAGCCTTTTCTACCATCTCGGGATAGGTTCTTACTCCGAACTCTTCCAGCTTGATTCGCAGTTCCTCGTCCAAGCCTCCCAGAAATACCTGCTTCTTTAATTCCTCACTATCCCTGAAGGATTCAGGGGCATACTGCAGCAGGTGAACAAACTCAGTTTCATATTGCTCTACCGTTCTCCCTTTTTGCTTTACATGAAGGAAATCCGCACTATACTTCACCCTCAAGCTAGAGGGAAAATAATTATTCAAGAATTCCCGGCGAAAGGTTTCCCAGGTGGCCGGGGAGGTCAAATTCCTTCTCTTGGAGTCCCACCAGACTCGAGCATTGTATCTTAACATATACGTCCCATACTCTAGCTGCAAGTAAGGTGGAATCTCGTATGCAGCAAAAGAACGTTCCACTTGAGCCAACCAATCCTCAGCTTCATCCGGCTTGCCGAATGCCCCATCAAAGTACCGGTTGCTCTTAATGAAGTCCGGTAAAGAGCTTCGGTGGGGTCTCCTGTATGGCGGGGGTGGCGGCAACCGCACATTATAGGAGTGCTCCTCTGTGGAGCAGGTGCCTCCGCAGTCATTTCCCGATGATCTGCGGGCGGCGGATGTGGTGCTGAATCCCGAGCACTCTGACTTGGGTGTGGGTTCTGTACTGGATTTTGATTCTGATGAAAGGTGTTCAGGAGATTGGCCAATTGCCCAATCGCATTAGTACATCGCCCTGTTGGTTTTGGGGTGCTACTCCTTGGGGGTCAGGTTGTTGTATAGCCGGTTGATCGGCTTCATTAGGATTAGACCCTTGTCCTTGGTTCCGAGTTCGTCGGTTACGTCTGTTTACACAATGTTTAATGGATTTTTAGTACATTTAGGGTTTTTAGGTTTCAAAGGAATAAGATTAATAACAAGCTCAGAAGTTGCGAGAATCTGGAATTTAAACTCAGAAGGAAAAGGAATACATAACTCCATAAAGTCATAAGATGAGTCAAAATATCAATCCATAAAAGAAAATAAGGAATAATTAAAAGAACCACAAGGGAAATAGAAGAATCCACACATTGTAACTAATTGATATTTCACAACAATAATGCGAATGAGTGAATGCTTATGCAATCTATATGCAGTTAATGTTCTCTTATGTATCATGACTAGAATGCGTGCTTTTCACAATTCCATTTCTTTAAAACAAAAGTGATCCTTTTCATTTCTTTAGCGAGCCATACAAATATTACATCAACTTTTAGTTCCCAAAATTTGGCTAGCTAAGCTCCTTCCTATTCTAATCAATTTCCCTATTCCCGAAAACATGACAAAATACAGGGAAAAAGAACAATAAAACACTAACTATCCTGAAATCCTAAGGCAATTGGCATCCCGCATTGCCTACTACAAAATAAGAAAATCAGGATTCCGCTTGGACTTTATGGGTTAGCTAACATCCCGGTCTCTATCATCACTAGAGCTGTCGGGGGTCGGGCTAGGAAGTCGTCTCCTGCTGGTAGAACCACCATCGTCCTGTCGGACGAACAAGCTAAGATACTCCCTGGTGGTCATCCTCCGCTTCCTAGCGGGTCGACTAGAGGCTCCGGATCCTCACTTTCTTCTTCCTCTTCTTCTTCTTCTTCAGTCCCTTGCCCCTCTTGCGGGCTTACTTCCTCTTCCTCACCTCTTATCTCGGGCTCACCTAGGCGGTTCACCTCTACTTCAGGCTCTCTCACAGGCTCATCTGCCACATTTCAGTCTCCATAGGCACTGGGGCCTCGGGTTCTACTACTGCTAGGTCAAGCACAGGTGGGTTCTCACCCTCCACATACACATCTCTCCATAGCCTGGAATCTACCTCGGGTTCTACCCTCCCACTCTCTGGTATCTCCAACATCCGGTTAAAATCCCATATAATTTGATCGGGTTCTGGGTTTACCTGTCTCTGGTTCGACAGGCGGGGTAGGGGTGGGGTCCTAGGTACCTCATTTTGTTCCCAGTTCGGATCCTCCTCGGGATCCTCCTCCTCCTCCTCTTCTTCCTCTTCATCCTCTCCAATCACAGGCGCTCCATTCAGCTGCATACCTATATCAATAGCTGGAGGTGGAGCTATTACACGGGGGGGGGGGGGGGAGGATGTCCAAATAGATTGCATGCCAGGTGATGTGATTCCATGCATCAGCTATATTCCAGTCAGTGGTGATCATATAAGTTATCATGAGCATAAACATATAAGGGCCCTATGGGGATCCATACCCTAAAATCTGGAGGGGTTCGGGTTCCTCCATTTCAAAATAAATGTGGCTTCTCTCGTCATGGGCTCACGCCCGTAATCAACCATGATCCTCTCTAGAGTATTGTCTCTAACTTTGTCCAGCTCCTTCTTCCCATAGGATCATAACTCAATTGATCCACTACTGAAGCCCATCTGGTATATCTCAGCCCATCCTTCCATAACCTGTACATTTCCCCTAGGGTCCGGGGATGTCGGGCTAGGGCAAAATCCTCACACAATTCCTTAGCCTCAGTCTATATTCTACCATCGTTTCATCGTTTCTCTTTGTAAAATTCCTTGCCCTTTCCCTAGTCTCACCCAGAGAGACCTACATCAAACAATACTACTAATTAGACTCAGCAAGAAAACATTTTTAACTCCATTTAACCTAGTAGTTAGATTTCTAGGTCCGGTTTCTTTTAATTCTATTGTCTTGTTTTATAACCTAGTGCTCTGATACCAACTTAAACTGTCACGCCCCGTAGGGTATCCTAAACGTAACAGCCCGCCACATACTAAGTAAGACTCTCGAGTTCCCTACCCGGGGCCTTCGGAAGTCTTAAGTAGATGTAAAGCGTTCCTTTACGACAATAGAATACTTCAACAAATGGAGTTAAACAGTTTAACGAGGCATTCATTAGCCATAGATAATAAATCAAAACGCATAATGTTAAAGTTTACAAAATCTAAGGGGCATTCCCCCGCAAAAGAATAACAGTCTATTACAGTCATCCAGAGTCCTTAGTTTCCAATGGAAGTCTATACAAAAAGGAATGAATTAAACTTCTACGGGAAACTCCTATCTCCGGTACCTGCGCTGTAGCCTGTCTTGGCCTAAGCCATATAAAGTCGTGCTGCAAAAGATAGAAACTATGGGGGCGTAAGCTAACTAGCTTAGTGAGCAATACTTCCATAACGCAATTAAACATACTTCAGTCAAACAAGTAATTATTCAGGCAAGTGTATGCATCAAACAAATGAATTCAAACATATGACCAACCGGAAATCATATGTGGATGGACTTGCGCCCTCCATCCCGGGTTAGCAGATTAACGAATCCTGCGGTACGACGCCGTTTAAGCTCACGGTCAACTAATAAAATTCGTTTTATGGATCACGATTAACCAACAAGTCGTTTTATGGATCACGATTAACCAACAAGTCGTTTTATGGATCACGATTAACCAACAATGCGAATGCTCCAACCCCATCGTGACATGAATGAATTCAATTTATAGTCGGAGTCGAATAGTCATTAATTCAATTCTTTTAAGTGACCAAAAGTATTCGCAGACATTCATCATAAGATACTAGTAAAGCAGTCAATATCTTAACACCCGGTTTCGATATACCTTAACTCCATTTCACATCTCACAATCAACAACATAAATAATTCCCATATACCCCAGCATGCTTATACAATTTCTTTTATCTTTGCCTACATCACTAATGCCACTACATTACAATCAAAGCATTAATTGAGAGTGGAAGTAAACTCACTCGGCCATGGACACCAAACTTCTTAATAATAATAATCGGGAGGTAGAGTGTGTCCTGCTCGGAATCACCTACCAATCAAGAATAATCCTAATGAGATTCTCACCATGTAATTAAATCAAACTATATATCTAGACTAGTTGAATTCGGATTTCTCGCTATTTTGGAAGTCCGACTTAAAACGGCCATAACTTGGTCATTTTAACTCGGAATTTCGCAAACTTTATATCGATCTTCATCTACTTCGAAAGATCTATCTATTTCAAGTATTAAATCCAAGTTTTGAAAATAATAGGGTCACGGAACAGTGGGATCAGTTCTGTTCCGCAATTGATCCAATTTTGAAAATGTGCTTTGCTTTTGATAAGAAATGTTCCTAGTTGGTGATTCATGCATGAATGATTTAGGAATGAACTACTAATGTGTATGCCATGTAATGAACTCAATATGTGCATGGTCATGATGATTTTTGTAGTAATAAACTCTTAGGAACTCCTAAGTGTTGGGGAAAGTCTCATAAAGACTAATTCTAAGAAGTTATTTTCCCACATTATACTCCTTAGGGTTTCTTTGGTTTTTAATCTTGTAATCTACTTATTATTTAACTAAAAATAGGTTCTCAAAGTCTATAATAGTCATGGCCTCCATTCATGCATAAAAATTCACATTTTTCATTTGGTAAACATGTTTTTAAATAAGCTATTTGTGAAAATCCGAATTTTCCAAATTTCCTTTTCTTACATTTTTCTTAAGGGAAATCTTGTCTAATGCATTAAAAATTGGAGCTTCAATGTATACATTATCTAAGGACTTCATTTAGCTTATAAAACATCCATTTTAGACTTAAATACTAAGTGTTTATTTAGGCATTACACAAAGTTACGAATTTGACTACACATTTAAAGTCAACATTTTTCATTCTAACTTCACCTCTTGTTTTCTTATTTTTATTATGCCTAAACTCATCTAAACTCATGAAAATAATTCCTTCAACATGTCTATTACACATACCCTTCATTTTTCTTATGAAATATAAGTTTAAAGTTGATTTTGGGGGTCTTTAAGGTAGGGTTTCCATTTCATCCGAATTTTCAACTTTTCATATCTACAAAGCCCTTCCTTTTTCAATGTTCTTGCCTTCTATATGTGAAGATATACTATCTAACATCTCTATACATGAACAAGACTTCATTTTATGATCATCCAAGCATGTAAAGCAAAATGAACCTATGATCATGCATGTACATAAAGTGGTGAATGTCTAAACCTTAGATCTACTACATATGATGTATATAACATGGATCTCATGGCATGAACAACAATATAAATACAAGATCACTACTTTATATGCATGAACATTTGAAATCTTAACAAAACACATCTAAACACTAGATCCATGTCTTGTGATGGCTTGACATTCTTGTTCATGCATTTCCATGTCCCTAGCATGAGCATCATGGGGTTTTAATGAGGAAATACACAAGATATGGTCTTGCCATGATAAGAACTAGGAAAAACAAGGCTTGAATCAACATACCAAAGGAGTCTTGAAGTGAAAAAGAGAAGGAACAAAGTTGGAAAATGAGAGGGAATGGGGAAGGGGAGTGCTCGGCAATGAGGAGGGAGAGAAGAGAGGTTTTGATCTCTTTTTCCAATTTTGAAAAGAGAAGAAATGAAGAGAGAGAGAGAAAATTTAGTATATATATCAAATGTATTAGGGTTTAGTTGTAAAATGGAGTAAAATAATTAATTGAAGAGGGAAATTAGAGGGGGGGCGCCGGCCATCATGCATGGGTGTGTGTGTGTGTTTAAAAATTTGATTTTTTTGTAATTTAGTAAATGAAATTGTAATAAATGTAATAATTATTTAAGAGACAAATTTTCTTGGAAAAGAAAATTGAAATGAGTAGTTGTAAGGATGTAAGAATAGGGTATGGGTAGTGTGTAGTGTAGGTTGTACTTGTGAATAGTAGACAAGACATCTACTTTACCGGTTGTTCCGAAAACACGGGAAAAGCTATAACTGTAATTTTTATAGCTCGGAAAATTATGAAATTGATATTTTTGGAATCCTTATAAAATTACGGTTCTAATGAATATTCCGGAATATTTTTCTGAATCCGTGGCCCGGGGCACGCTTTTCCGTAATTGGGCTCGGGAAGGCCCGGAATTGAAAAATTCCCGAATTTAAAACTTTCAAAGGTTTGAAATGTACTTTGGAACAACAATTCAAATTCATTTACTCCATAATATTTATTTTACTATGAAACCGAAGGAAAGCCGGATTTAGGGTTCCTAGGCTCCATTCACTAAACTCAATCTGATCGGATTAGGGTTTCGTTTCCAACTCCTGGGGTTTTCTAGCTACTGAGAATTCCGGGGTTTACAACCTCCCCACCTTAAATAAAGTTTTGTCCTCAAAACGGAACTGACGTACCTTGTCCTTCAAATATCTGGGGTACTTCTCCGGATTTCATCTCCGCTTCCCAGGTTGCTTCTTCAAAGGCATGATTCCTCCATAAACTTTCACGTAGTGAATGTCTTTGTTTCGTAGCCTTTGAGTTTTCTTATCCAATATCTTTACTGGGTGTTCTCATATGTCAGGTTTTCCTTCAACTGGATTGGTTCCAATTCCAGAATCCTCTCTGGGTCGGCACATATCTCCTCAAAACTGACACATGGAAACACATTGTGAATCCCGGACAAATTAGGTGGTAGGGCTAGCCGATACGCCAGGTCTCCGACTCTTTCTAAGATCTCAAAAGGTCCAATGTATCTCGGGCTTAACTTCCCTTGGGTACGCATCCTCTTGATACTTTTAATCGGGTTTATCTTCAGGTACACATGATCACCCACTTTAAATTCAAGCTCCCGTCTTTTCAAGTCTGCCCAGCTCTTTTGTCGATCCTGGGCTTCCTTCATTTTCCGCTGAATCAACCTCACCTTATCCGCGGCTTCCTGTACCAATTCCGGCCCAATTGCTACCTTTTCCACCTCATCCCAAAACAAAGGGGACCTACAACGCCGTCCATACAAAGCTTCATACGGGGGCATCTGGATAGTGGAGTGATAGCTGTTATTATAGGCAAACTCGATAAGGTGTACATGACTATCCCAATTCCCTTTGAATTCCAGGGCACACGCCCTTAACATGTCTTCAAGAGTTTGGATCGTCCGCTCAGACTGTCCGTCGGTCTGGGATGGTAAGCCGTACTGAAATGCAATTTAGTACCCAAGCTCTTCTGCAAGCTCGTCCAAAACTTGGACACAAATCTCGGGTCTCTATCGAGATGATCCCTGCAGGTATGCCATGTAATCTTACGATCTCTCTGATATAAATCTTGGCTAACTTTCCATTGAATAGGTCATATTTATGGGTAGGAAATGCGCCGACTTAGTTAACCGATCCACTATACCCATATTGCATCACAACCCGATGGAGTCTTGGGAAAGCCACAAACAAAATCCATGGATATTTGATCCCACTTCCATTCAGGAATGGGTAAGGGCTTTAGCAATCCGCCCGGTCTCTGGTGCTCTACCTTCACCTGTTGGCATACTGCGCACTTCATCACATAATCTGCCACATCTCGCTTCATCCCATTCCACCAATAGCAACTTTTCAAATTGGTACATTTTGGTGCCTCCCGGATGCATGGTATACCCGGAGTTATGTGCCTCACTCATTATTTCCTTCTTCAACTCCTCATCCTCTGGTACACACAACCTTCCGTTCATCCGGATCACGTCTTCCTCATCCACGGCAAAGTCAAGGTACTTTCCCGCTTGGGTTTCCCTTTTTATCTTTTGTATCACTTCGTCATACCTTTGTGCTTCTTTGATTCTTTCACGAGGGTTGGTTCCAGCACCAAGTTAGATATCTCAAGCTCAGCACTTCGATCTATGAACTCGATCCTTAATTTCTCAAATTCCTTAATCAACTCCTTCTGGCTTGTAATCAAAGCGGCTACCTCCCCGTGATTCTTCCGACTTAGGGCGTCCGCGACTGCATTTACTTCCCTGGACAGTAATTTATCCCCAGGTCATAATCTTTTATTAATTCCAGCCACCTCCTTTGCCGCATGTTCAACTCCTTCTGTGTGAACAGGTATTTAAGGCTTTTATGATCTGTGTATATCTCACACCGTTGTCCATACAGATAATGTCGCCATAACTTCAAGGCAAAGACAACTGCAGCTAGCTCCAAATCATGCGTAGGGTAATTCTGCTCATGCGGTCTCAATTGCCGAGAAGCATACGCAATGACCTTCCGTTCTTGCATCAAGACGCATCCAAGACCATTTCTCGAAGCATCACTATGTACCGTGTAAGACTTTTCCGGATCTGGTAAAACCAAAATCGGTGCCGAGACCAGTCGTCGCTTTAGTTCCTGAAAACTTTGTTCTCTCTTGTCTGTCCAAATGAATTTTTCGTTCTTTTGAGTCAATTGAGTCAGCGGCTTAGCTATCTTTGAAAAATCCTTCACAAATTTGCGATAGTAGCCAGCCAATCCCAAGAAACTCCTCACTTCAGTAACTGTTTGTGGTGGCTTCCAATCCACTATCGCCTTGATCTTTTCGGGATCAACTGATATCCCATCACCCGTTACCACATGTCCGAGGAAGGATATCCTGTCTAACCAAAAGTCACACTTGGACAGCTTGGCGTACAGCTTGTTATCTCGTAAGGTTTGCAATGCCAAACGGAGATGCTCCTCATGTTGCTCTGGTCTTTGAATATATGAGGATGTCGTCTATAAAGACTATCACACATTTATCCAAAAGCGGCTTATAGACTCTATTCATTAAGTCCATAAATGCAGCCGGTGCATTAGTCAGTCCAAATGACATTACCAGAAACTCGTAGTGCCCATAACGAGTACGAAAAGCTGTCTTAGGCACATCCTCAGGCTTAATCCTTAGCTGATGATACCCGAACGTAAGTCAATACGTGAGAACACACAAGCTCCTTGCAGCTGGTCAAACAAATCATCGATTCTTGGTAAGGGATATCGATTTTTGACAGTCACCTTATTCAATTCCCGGTAGTCGATACACAACCTCATCGATCCGTCCTTCTTCTTCACAAACAAGACGGGTGCGCCCCATGGCGATACACTTGGTCTTATAAATTTCTGGTCCAGAAGTTCTTGTAACTGCGTCTTTAGCTTTCAACTCAGCCGGTGCCATCCGGTATGGCGCTTTAGATATCGGTTCGGTATTTGGAGCCAACACAATCTCAAAGTCAATCTCTTCTTGGCGGTAATCCCGGCAAAATTTCTGGGAACACATCCAAGTATTCATTCACCACTGGAATATTCTTTTCCTCACGGTTTCCCCTTCATCCAAGACACCCTCAATCGGTATCATCTCCTCATCCTCCATCATCAACTCGAACGAGCTTAGATCAACCTTCTTGGGACTAAGGCTCTCCCATAAATTTCTTTTTCTCCCGATTGATCATAAAAACATACAGTCCTTCTTTGGCAATCCACTATTGCCTTTACTCTACTTAGCCAATTCATCCCGAGGATAACTTCGTATTTATTCATTTCCAGCACAATTAGATCACTTTTGGAGTGGTGATCATGGATTTCCAATGGACAGTCTTTTATCAGATCTCGGGTCGACACAACACTCCCGTGGGGGTCTTAATCCTCAAGCTAACCGTGGTTGTGGCTATGGGCAATCCGAGTCGGTTGGCCAAACTATAGGTGATGAACGAGTGGGTCGCTCCCGTGTCAAACAAAGCATAGGCTTCCACGCTATTTACTTGTATGTGTCCTGAGGTCAACAAACACCCATCACATATGAACCTTAAAATATTCTTAAGGCTATCCACATAGGGTCTCTACTTCCAGCTTTCCATAATATACAATTTCATTTAAACAATAAATCAATTTAAACAACTTAATTTCAACTTAGGAGGGGTTTCGTTACTAACCTGTCACCAGGCCACCATCAGTACTCTCGCTTTGATCCAAAGCTGCCAACTTACGTCCTCATCTTCGTCTTCTTCCACCATCCATTGGCCTTCCAAATTGTACAGCCTCATCCCGTGCATCGCGGAAGCTGCTCGACTTCCGCTCTTGTTACCAGACCTCAAGGGGTTGGTATTACTCGAGGCTCCGAAGGGTCGGGTGGCCACGCTCTTTCGTTGTGAACATTCGGAAGCTAAGTGCCCTTTTTCCTTGCAAATGAAGCAAGTTACTGCCAGTTTCTTCGGGCACGTAAAAACCATGTGGCCAGCATCGCCACAAAAATAGCACTTGTTCCTCAACTGCGGGCATTGCCTAGGTGCATGTGTCCCTTACATTTCCAACATGTGACATTGGTCTTGAACTGGGTCGGCTTGCTGCTAGACTCCTCTTTAAACCCTTGGTACGGCCTGTACCGTTTACCTTTGAACCCTGAGCTCGAGGCATCAAACGGCCTCTTCCCGAATACTCTCTTTTCGGGCTCCTGATACTTCCTTTTCTAGCCCCTTCAATGACCGAGCCTTTTCTACCATCTCGGGATAGGTTCTTACTCCGAACTCTTCTAGCTTGATCGCAGTTCCTCGTCCAAGCCTCCCAGAAATACCTGCTTCTTTAATTCCTCACTATCCCTGAAAGATTCAGGGGCATACTGCAGCAGGTGAACAAACTCAGTTTCATATTGCTCTACGTTCTCCCTTTCTGCTTTACATGAAGGAATCCGCACTATACTTCACCCTCAAGCTAGAGGGAAAATAATTATTCAAGAATTCCCGGCGAAAGGTTTCCCAGGTGGCCGGGGATGTCAAATTCCTTCTCTTGGAGTCCCACCAGACTCGAGCATTGTATCTTAACATATACGTCCCATACTCTAGCTGCAAGTAAGGTGGAATCTCGTATGCAGCAAAAGAACGTTCCACTTGAGCCAACCAATCCTCAGCTTCATCCGGCTTGCCGAATGCCCCATCAAAGTACCGGTTGCTCTTAATGAAGTCCGGTAAAGAGCTTCGGTGGGGTCTCCTGTATGGCGGGGGTGGCGGAACCGCACATTATAGGATGCTCCTCTTGTGGAGCAGGTGCCTCCGCAGTCATTTCCCGATGATCTGCGGGCGGCGGATGTGGTGCTGAATCCCGAGCACTCTGACTTGGGTGTGGGTTCTGTACTGGATTTTGATTCTGAATGAAGGTGTTCAGAGATTGGCCAATTGCCCAATCGCATTAGTACATCACCCTGTTGGTTTTGGGGTGCTACTCCTTGGGGGTCAGGTTGTTGTATAGCCGGTTGATCGGCTTCATTAGGATTAGACCCTTGTCCTTGGTTCCGAGTTCGTCGGTTACGTCTGTTTACACAATGTTTAATGGATTTTTAGTACATTTAGGGTTTTTAGGTTTCAAAGGATAAGATTAATAACAAGCTCAGAAGTTGCAAGAATCTGGAATTTAAACTTAGAAGGAAAAAGGAATACATAACTCCATAAAGTCATAAGAGGAGTCAAAATATCAATCCATAAAAGAAAATAAGGAATAATTAAAAGAACCACAAGGGAAATAGAAGAATCCACACATATGTAACTAATTGATATTTCACACAATAATGCGAATGAGTGAATGCTTATGCAATCTATATGCAGTTAATGTTCTCTTATGTATCATGACTAGAATGCGTGCTTTTCACAATTCCATTTCTTTAAAACAAAAGTGATCCTTTTCATTTCTTTAGCGAGCCATACAAATATTACATCAACTTTTAGTTCCCAAAATTTGGCTAGCTAAGCTCCCTTCCTATTCTAATCAATTTCCCTATTCCCGAAAACATGACAAAATACAGGGAAAAAGAACAAATAAAACACTAACTATCCTGAAATCCTAAGGCAATTTGGCATCCCGCATTGCCTACTACAAAAATAAGAAAATCAGGATTCCGCTTGGACTTTATGGGTTAGCTAACATCCCGGTCTCTATCATCACTAGAGCTGTCGGGGGTCGGGCTAGGAAGTCGTCTCCTGCTGGTAGAACCACCATCGTCCTGTCGGACGAACAAGCTAAGATACTCCCTGGTGGTCATCCTCCGCTTCCTAGCGGGTCGGACTAGAGGCTCCGGATCCTCACTTTCTTCTTCCTCTTCTTCTTCTTCTTCAGTCCCTTGCCCCTCTTGCGGGCTTACTTCCTCTCCTCACCTCTTATCTCGGGCTCACCTAGGCGGTTCACCTCTACTTCAGGCTCTCTCACAGGCTCATCTGCCACATTTTCAGTCTCCATAGGCACTGGGGCCTCGGGTTCTACTACTGCTAGGTCAAGCACAGGTGGGTTCTCACCCTCCACATACACATCTCTCCATAGCCTGGAATCTACCTCGGGTTCTACCCTCCCACTCTCTGGTATCTCCAACATCCGGTTAAAATCCCATATAATTTGATCGGGTTCTGGGTTTACCTGCACTTCTGGTTCAACAGGCGGGGTAGGGGTCCTAGGTACCTCATTTTGTTCCCAGTTCGGATCCTCCTCGGGATCCTCCTCCTCCTCCTCTTCTTCCTCTTCATCCTCTCCAATCACAGGCGCTCCATTCAGCTGCATACCTATATCAATAGCTGGAGGTGGAGCTATTACACGGGGGGGGGGGGAGGATGTCCAAATAGATTGCATGCCAGGTGATGTGATTCCATGCATCAGCTATATTCCAGTCAGGGTGATCATATAAGTTATCATGAGCATAAACATATAAGGGCCCTATGGGGATCCATACCCTAAAATCTGGAGGGGTTCGGTTCCTCCCTTTCAAGATAAATGTGGCTTCTCTCGTCATGGGCTCACGCCCGTAATCAACCATGATCCTCTCTAGAGTATAGATCGTCTAACTTTGTCCAGCTCCTTCTTCCATAGGATCATAACTCAATTGATCCACTACTGAAGCCCATCTGGTATATCTCAGCCCATCCTTCCATAACCTGTACATTTCCCCTAGGGTCCGGGGATGTCGGGCTAGGGCAAAATCCTCACACAATTCCTTAGCCTCAGTCTATATTCTACCATCGTTTCATCGTTTCTCTTTGTAAAATTCCTTGCCCTTTCCCTAGTCTCACCCAGAGAGACCTACATCAAACAATACTACTAATTAGACTCAGCAAGAAAAATTTTTAACTCCATTTAACCTAGTAGTTAGATTTCTAGGTCCGGTTTCTTTTAATTCTATTGTCTTGTTTTATAACCTAGGCTCTGATACCAACTTAAACTGTCACGCCCCGTAGGGTATCCTAAACGTAACAGCCCGCCACATACTAAGTAAGACTCTCGAGTTCCCTACCCGGGGCCTTCGGAAGTCTTAAGTAGATGTAAAGCGTTCCTTTACGACAATAGAATACTTCAACAAATGGAGTTAAACAGTTTAACGAGGCATTCATTAGCCATAGATAATAAATCAAAACGCATAATGTTAAAGTTTACAAATCTAAGGGGCATTCCCCCGCAAAAGAATAACAGTCTATTACAGTCATCCAGAGTCCTTAGTTTCCAATGGAAGTCTATACAAAAAGGAATGAATTAAACTTCTAGGAAACTCCTATCTCCGGTACCTGCGCTGTAGCTTGTCTTGGCCTAAGCCATATAAAGTCATGCTGCAAAAGATAGAAACTATAGGGGCGTAAGCTAACTAGCTTAGTGAATACTTCCATAACGCAATTAAAATACTTCAGTCACAAGTAATTATTCAGGCAAGTGTATGCATCAAACAAATGAATAGCAACATATGACCAACGGAAATCATATGTGGATGGACTTGCGCCCTCCATCCCGGGTTAGCAGATTAACGAATCCTGCGGTACGACGCCGTTTAAGCTCACGGTCAACTAATAATAATTCGTTTTATGGATCACGATTAACCAACAAGTCGTTTTATGGATCACGATTAACCAACAAGTCGTTTTATGGATCACGAAACCAACAATGCGAATGCTCCAACCCCATCGTGACATGAATGATTCAATTTATAGTCGGAGTCGAATAGTCATTAATTCAATTCTTTTAAGTGACCAACAAGTATTCGCAGACATTCATCATAAGATTCTAGTAAAGCAGTCAATATCTTAACACCCGGTTTCGATATACCTTAAGCTCCATTTCACATATCAACATCAACATCATAAATAATTCCCACATACCCCAGCATGCTTATACAATTTCTTTTATCTTTGCCTACATCACTAGTGCCACTACATTACAATCACAAGCATTAATTGAGAGTGGAAGTAAACTCACTCGGCCATGGGACACCAAACTTCTTAATAATAATAATCGGGAGGTAGAGTGTCGTCCTGCTCGGAATCACCTACCAATCAAGAATAATCCTAATGAGATTCTCACCATGTAATTAAATCAAACTATATATCTAGACTAGTTGAATTCGGATTTCTCGCTATTTTCGGAAGTCCGACTTAAAACGGCCATAACTTGGTCATTTTAACTGGAATTTCGCAAACTTTATATCGATCTTCATCTACTTCGAAAGATCTATCTATTTCAAGTATTAAATCCAAGTTTTGAAAATAATAGGGTCACGGAACAGTGGGATCAGTTCTGTCCGCAATTGATCCAATTGAAAATGTGCTTTGCTTTGATAAGAAATGTTCCTAGTTGGTGATTCATGCATGAATGATTTGGGAATGAACTACTAATGTGTATGCATGTAATGAACTCAATATGTGCATGGTCATGATGATTTTTGTAGTAATAAACTTAGGAACTCCTAAGTGTTGGGGAAAGTTTCATAAAGGACTAATTCTAAGAAGTTATTTTCCCACATTATACTCCTTAGGGTTTCTTTGGTTTTTAATCTTGTAATCTACTTATTATTTAACTAAAAATAGGTTCTCAAAGTCTATAATAGTCATGGCCTCCATTCATGCAAAAATTCACATTTTTCATTTGGTAAACATGTTTTCAAATAAGCTATTTGTAAAAATCCGAATTTTCCAAATTTCTTTTCTTACATTTTTCTTAAGGGAAATCTTGTCTAATGCATTAAAAATTGGAGCTTCAATGTATACATTATCTAAGGACTTCATTTAGCTTATAAAACATCCATTTTAGACTTAAATACTAAGTGTTTATTTAGGCATTACACAAAGTTACGAATTTGACTACACAATTAAAGTCAACATTTTCATTCTAACTTCACCTCTTGTTTTCTTATTTTTATTATGCCTAAACTCATCTAAACTCATGAAAATAATTCCTTAACATGTCTATTACACATACCTCATTTTTCTTATGAAATATGAGTTTAAAGTTGATTTTGGGGTCTTTAAGGTAGGGTTTCCATTTCATCCGAATTTTCAACTTTCATATCTAACAAAGCCTTCCTTTTTCAATGTTCTTGCCATCTATGGTGAAGATATACTATCTAACATCTCTATACATGAACAAGACTTCATTCTTATGATCATCAAGCATAAACAAAATGAACCTATGATCATGCATGTACATAAAGTGGTGAATGTCTAAACCTTAGATCTACTACATATGATGTATATAACATGGATCTCATGGCATGAACAACAATATAAATACAAGATCACTACTTTATATGCATGAACATTATGAAATCTTAACAAAACACATCTAAACACTAGATCCATGTCTTGTGATGGCTTGACATTCTTGTTCATGCATTTCCATGTCCCTAGCATGAGCATCATGGGTTTTAATGAGGAAATACACAAGATATGGTCTTGCCATGATAAGAACTAGGAAAAACAAGGCTTGAATCAACATACCAAAGGATCTTGAAGTGAAAAAGAGAAGGAACAAAGTTGGAAAATGAGAGGGAATGGGGAAGGGGAGTGCTCGGCAATGAGGAGGGAGAGAAGAGAGGTTTTGATTCTTTTTCAATTTTGAAAAGAGAAGAAATGAGAGAGAGAGAGAAAATTTAGTATATATATCAAATGTATTAGGGTTTAGTTGTACAAAATGGAGTAAAATAATTAATTGAAGAGGGAAATTAGAGGGGGAGGGCGCCGGCCATCATGCATGGTGTGTGTTTAAAAAATTTGTTTTTTTGTAATTTAGTAAATGAAATTGTAATAAATGTAATAATTATTTAAGAGACAAATTTTCTTGGAAAGAGAAATTGAAATGAGTCGTTGTAAGGATGTAAGAATAGGGTATGGTGTAGTGTGTAGTGTAGGTTGACTTGTGAATAGTAGACAAGACATCTACTTTACCGGTTGTTCCGAAAACATGGGAAAAAGCTATAACTGTAATTTTATAGCTCGGAAAATTATGAAATTGAATTTTTAGAATCCTTATAAAATTACGGTTCTAATGAATATTCCAGATATTTTTCTGAATCGTGGCCCGGGGCACGCTTTTCCGTAATTGGGCTCGGGAAGGCCGGAATTGAAAAATTCTCGAATTAAAACTTTCAAAGGTTTGAAATGTTCTTTGGAACAACAATTCAAATTCATTTACTCCATAATATTTATTTTACTATGAAACCGAAGGAAGCCAGATTTAGGGTTCTTAGGCATTCACTAAACTCAATCTGATCGGATTAGGGTTTCGTTTCCAACTCCTGGGGTTTTCTAGCTATTGAGAATTTCTGAGGTTTACAGCTAGGCTCATTCAAGGAATGCATCCACATGCGCCTTAGTACCCCTGAATGAGCTCTAGCACCGGGTTTGTTATCCAAACAAGTCATCAACGGACCATACCTGTCACGCCCCAGTGGGTACCCTAAACGTGACAGCTCGCCGTACGTAATATTAAAAACTTAAGAATGACTACCTCAGTCACTCCAAGCTTTCATATTGGTACAAGGCATACATTCACAACAAAGGGAGACCGGTGGAGTAATGCATTTTGAGACATTGGCAGCGGAACACGCAAAATAACATTAATATGTATATCATTGAAATAAAGTCTTACAGCTTCTAAGGGGCATTCCCCGATAATTCTTAATAACATGGTTCTAAATAAACATAACTAAAGCTAGAAGATTTTAGAAGAATTCTACTCTATAACTTCAAAATAGATTGCCTCCAAAAGCTTCTCAAAAATAAGGATTCTACCCGGAAATCAAGGTGGTCTCGGGTGCAAAAGATAATCCTGCAATATCAAAAGTCTATAGGAGTAAGCATGACTAGCTTAGTGAGATATTCCTTACGCAATAGTACTCATAACAACAATCAAACAAGTTTATTAATCAAGCATATGAATGCAACAATCATATGATCAAACATTACATACGACTATCCGGTTTCGTATGTTTGATGGATTTACCCTCCATCGGTGGTTAGGGAATGTTGAACTGGGTCCCGAACAACCTCCTCAAGTTTGCACACGTCTTGGGGTTCCAACGAACCGTACTACTAGTCCTCGGGCTTTCCATACCCAAAGCGATCGATCCGGCTCGGCTACACCTTGAGGCCGTATTCCCCTTACGTCCTAACCCTCAAGATGTAGCTAGGCAGCTTACCTTTCCGGTCCGCGCTGAGGAGTAGTAGCAAAACTTCGAAATGATATTCTAAGTGATATGCATGAGCAATTATTATATGGGGATTTCAATATGGCATTAAATCATTTTAAAGCGATTCAAACAATATTTGCACCCATAACAATACATACATGGAAACATTTATATCAATCACAAATCGGGTTCCGATATACTTATCGTTCATTGATCACAAAATGAATCACATACATAATTCCCATAATATCCCACATGCATATCAATTTTATCTTTTCCTACATCTAGTGCTCTATTCTACAAGCACATGCGTGAATACGTAAGCGTAAAGGAAACTCACTCGTCCATAGCGCTCTAGGGTCGAAGTATCCTCGGGGAAGACAAGATCGTGATCCTCGACACCTAAACAAAAGAAACACCCAACATGAGTATTTCATCCAAGATCTATTCAAGTTCTATACTTCTATCTTAAGAATTCGTAAAATCGTATGGAATGGAAATGCCAATTTAAAATGGCCATAACTTGCTCATTTAACTCGGAATTTCGCATATATTATACGATTTCTACCTACTCGGAAGATCTATCTATTTCTAAGGTTATTTTCATCAAAAGAAGTCATTTAGGTCTCGGAATAGAAGCGTACATATTTGATACGAATTTTCAAACTTCAAAACTAGAGTTTTCAAACTTTACTTTAACCCAAGGCTTTTGTACAAAATATAGATATAGTATGATTGAAAAATCCCTTGAATATATGTATATACATTATGTTAACCTCATACTATATGCATGAATTTGGTGTTGTCTCAACAATGGTTTTGTAAAACACACGTCTTGAAAGTGAGATAAGCTTAAGACTTGAAAAGAAGTTAGTTTTACTTTGAAATTTTCCTAAAATTTATAAATGAGTATTTCTTCCTTTTAACTCCATTTCTTAGTTATTAATCTTCAAAAGTAATTTTAATCTTTCAAGATTTTCATAAATTTATTTCTAGTGGTTTGGAAACATATAGTTTTTCTAAATATTTCATAGTTATATCCTTTTAAAAGAAATCATCTATAGTAAATTTTGAAAAACTTATCTTAGACTTTAGTGTTGGTGGAAAACTTTGACAATTGAATTTTAAGAAATCCTTTGTTTAGGTCTAAAGAAACTTCCTTATTTCTTTGAAAAGAGAATTTATAATAACTTTACTCTATGTATTTCTTGGTGAAAACCACATATTATTACTAAAACTTGAGCTAGCTTATCTAACTTTAGAAGAATATTTGTTTAAGATAAATTTCAAACCTTTAAGGAAAATAACTTGTTATGTGACAAAATTTATATTTAAAAAGAGTTCTTATTCTTATTTTAAGAAAGCTCATTTTATTATGATTGAGACAATAACAACATATTCATGCATGAATGAGAACATGTAACCATGAAAAATATAAAAACAACATAATTAAAATAAATAAGAGCATAAAGTAAAGTCAAGTATTGGGAACTTAGCTTCATCAAGGAATCCCCGGGACTAAGAATGGACTAGTCCTCAAAGAAAGAAAAGCAAAGTAATAAAATTGTTTTGACTTGATATGGACAAGTCTAAGACTAGAAAACTAGTCTTAATATTGCATAAAACAAGTAAATAAATAATTTGCAAGACTTGAAAATAAATAAAAAAAGTGAGCTTATATGCTCTAAATAAATATTATATATACATAATATACATAATACTTATATAAGTTAGGTTAGAAACAAATAATAATAACAATAACACATCATACAAAGAAAAGAATAGAGCATGAACAAAACAAAACATGAATAAATTGTTGCTTCTTAACTCAATGAGTCTAAGAAAATACACTAAACTCATGTTAAGTTATATGAACACGATGAGTAAATAAGAGAAGTTTTACCTAAAGTTTTATGTGGTGGTTGAAGAAGAAAAGAATGGGTTGTTGTATTACGTGGGACTTGGTTTTCTAAGAAAAAGAAGAGACTTGAGAGATATTTTGGGAGAGGAATTTGTGGATGATTTTGGAGAGTTTTTAGTATGATTTTTGTTGTGTGAAAGAATGAAAGATGAAGGGGGTATTTATAGATTTTTGGAGTGGAAATTAGATGTAATAAAATAAAATGGAAAAGAAAA